>RAON01000219.1:0-48665 GCA_009805295.1 Neurospora sp. FGSC 6877
GAGGAGGGGAGGGGGGGTGGGGATAGGGTGGGGGGGGGGGGGGTGAGGGGCGGGTGCTTGCGGTGAGGGGGGGCGAGGGGGGGGGGGGGGGGGGGGGGGGGGGGGGAGATACTGCACATGGGTGATGTGAGTGATAYTATGAGATTGACGTTCTGTWTGCGTGAATACAGGATCTTCTCTAGAATCCCCATCCCCGACTGGGTGTTTTACTCGCCTGAGATGCGAGCCATCTGGAAGGATGGGAACTTTTGGTTACTGTGTAAGTTCTATCCATTTCCCTCTTCGTTTTTAGCCCCCCTCTCCACCGTTTAATCTCATCCCTTCTAACTAGCAATTTCCCACATCACACAGCTACAACGACATCTTCTCCTTCAAAAAGGAGCTCGCCACCGACACCCTCATCAACATCATCCCCATCCTCTACTTCTCCGGCATCCCTTGGGACGAAGTCATGCCCACCATCGGGCACAACATCGAAGCGGCCGCGCAACGGATAGACGAGGCGACGGAGAAGCTCGCTCGGATGACTCAAGACGATTCTGATCTGAAAAAGGCTGTGGCCCGGTTCATCGACGGGATCAAGATCAATATTGCGGGGAATATTGGATATTCGTGAGTTGCGCTCGCTCCATTCGATTCGATTGCTTGCTTGCTGAAGGGGGAATTCTTTTGGCTAACCGAATGAATGATGAACTAAATGGCAGGATTTTTCCCAAGAGGTATGGCTCGCTTTTCAAGAACTTGAATGAGGATGGGACGCTTGTGATTCACTTGTGAGCATGGCGGGTATTGTTTTTTGTGGGTACTAGGATGCAAAAAGGCACTTCGAGGCTTTTTTTTTTTTTTTTTTTTTTTTTTTTTTTTTTTTTTTTTAAATGGAGAGTTGAGGACATGCATTACGCTTGATAAATAGAGGAAAACAAGAAAAAGAATGGAGTATTCTCATCGGAATTCAGCACCGTTCCTGACGCAAGATCGCCAGATGACCCAAGAACATCGCGAAGTGATGATAAAAAGTCGTGAAAAGAAAAAAAGGAAGAAAGCAAAAAGAGGAAAGTGCGAAGCCAGCCCATATTCAGCAGAAAAAATACGGAAAAAAAAGGGTTTCAATGGTCATCGTGCGACGTGGGCCTGATTCGAACAGACGCTCCCGAAGGAACAAGATTTCTAGTCTTGCGCATTAGACCACTCTGCCACCACGCCTTGTGTTGTTAAAGATCCAATTTTTCTTAGTACCTATATAGATAGGAAAGAGCACAATACTGCTTCACCTTCACCACACGTCTTTCATCACCTTATCGATTTCAAAATGCATCATTTATCTGTTACATTACTATCAAGAGGCGTGGACATTCTGCAGGACACTGCACATCACAAGAAACATCTGAGTAAACAGCAGGATGAGTGCTCATAAACTGCTGCCTGGTTAGAGGGGCGGACCTAAACCTGTCACATGCCTCGACTTTGGTGTACGTAGTTCTTACCTGCGTCATCTCCTCAACATCCCATGGACCGCTGCGTGTAATATCTTAATTTCAGGAGCCTTGTCCATACTCGTCACTGACAAACAAAACCTTGAATGTCTACGTCCCCTCATGGATGTCGATTCATTCAGACAAGGGAGCCTCCATATACTAGGTACTCCGGATTGCCACGTGGGATCCCCTTTTGATCGCATCACTACCAAACACTCGGAGAGTACTAACGAACAGTGTAGGCAATATCATCACGGTAACGTGTCTCCAGCAACCAACAATACCACGACAAAAACACACAGTTGAGCGGCATGACCACAACTTTCCACCTCTTCCCTCATCTCCCGTGGGAGCTCCGTGTTCGGATATGGGAACTCACTGTCGAGCCTCGCACCGTCAAGATCGAATTTTCCACGCAAGGAGACCTCGGTCATTGAATACGTGGGGCCAACTATAATACAAAGGGCACTCCATCCAGAGAGGTACCAGGAAGGAGTCCTCAGACCTAAGAATCGATGGAGCCGACACTTGCGGTCACTCACCCAAGTGCCAGCAATACTACATGCGTGCCGAGAGGCCCGCAATCTCGGGCCGCACAAAAGGCCTTCTCCGAGCTCGAAAGTCTACCGGAAGGCGGAGGGAGCCGCTATGTATGGCTGAATCTGGAAAACGATATGATCAAATTCGGGAACCAGCCTTTGCCCGGAAATTTACGGCCTGTTGCAGCCTCAATCCAAAGGCTTGAACTCAAATACGATGCCAATGAATGGATGGTTCAGGACGTCTGCGTTGTTTCCCTTGATACCTTTGAAAACTTGAGCGAGGTCCATATGGTTTGTTGGGATGGCTTTTACCATTGGGCAGTCAATGGGTGTTAGAGTGAGACTCATTGGCCTTGCGGCAAAAAAAAAAAAAAAAAAAAAAAAAAAAAAAAAATGGAAGAGGGAACATGGGAGACAAGTTCTGGGGGAGAGTTATGTGACGAACCGTTACAAGCACAGGAGTATATCGCTGGGAATAAGAACAAGAATAACGGTAGTAGTAGCCAAAAGGTACTGGTCGATTGTATCAGTTGGTTGCTTGCTGAAGAGCCAGTATCTAAAGAGGCCTGGGGAGGCCGTCTTTATATACCGGTCTTCAGGACCCACTATATTGGACCCGACGTGCTCGGGTCCTACCTGATTGGTCCGTTGGTTCTAACTAGTCTGACTTACATAAGTGATCCTTGATTGGATCGTAACAAGTTACTGAAAGATCCGTTCGGAACCAAGGGCAGCGTGGTAGCTGGAATCGTAATACTACGTTATCGCAGACTTCCATTAGCCACCAACGTCAATAACAGGGGTATAGGGTGGCAATGATGGGATGCGCTTCTGAATATAGTGAGAACCGTGTTCTTCTTCACGATCATGGACCATTAAGATTCACTGCAACTTTAAAAGACATATGGGCAATGGCTTGTGCATTAAGCCTATAGAGAATCCTCAGCAAGCTGGATATGGAAGTACTCAGCATCGGATATCGAATCCCACAGCAGCCTTGTGCTACATACGATACCCGTACGGATAATTGTCCGTAGCTTGTGGCCCATCTACGCACTTCAGCCTCAACGCCTCAGACCTGACAAGAGATCTTGTCATCTGGAACACCGCATGATTCAATGACTTTTGGCAATCGGTCTCTGCGTTCGGCTAGGTAGACGGCATCCTCACTCGATACGAACATATTAGGCTGCCACAGTTACCAACTTCTCATATCGATCATTCTCTGAACTTCCAACGGCAGCATTCGAGGGCTCTCTCTGTCTCAGCATCGGGACAGGTGCCGCCTTGGTCTATATACCGATGTTTCGGCGCTGGATTTGACTCGGAGGTATTGACGTCTGCCAACTTTTCGGAGGAGATTGAGTGAGCGAGACCCAAAACTATCACCACCGTTGCGGTTGGCTGCCGAGACTTATCGGCCAATGCTGAGATATTGGCCCAGAAGGGCAACAGCATGGCGATGGCCTGCAACCGTCAAAATCCCCGATTGCTACTCCTGTATTACCTCGATACTCGTTCACCGGGACCTAGCCTGATGAACAATGATGCGGATTGGTTGGCGTAGCGGAGTTCATCGCGGGGGTAGAAACAAGGTCGATAACACCCGTGAATGGAAATTGCGCCTCGCTCACGGCGCTGTTCCGAAAAAGGATGAAGATGTACGTTGGCTGTGATGGTTTGCGATGGTGTGTGTCAACGCCTAGTGATATTGGTGAACCAACTCCCCTCCAAATGACAAAGCAAGGGATATAAGAAGGATTGGGAATCACCAACAACACAACGACGGCCAACACGAAGCCGTAGCTCGATAAGCAACCTTATACCTCGACCAAAAAGCCAAATCTGTCGTACTGTAACCTCGTCGCAAAATGCCCCAGGCTCCTTTCTTCGCGTTGCTGCTTGTAGCCGTTGTACCGGCCGTTTTGGCGGACGGTCCCACGGAAACGATGGGCGAAAATTTCAGCGGCCTCAGCGTCCTGGATTCGAACGGCGGACTTCAAAGTTTGACCCCGGCACCCTACACGAAGAGTCAATGGCCTTGGGGTACTGTACCCAAGCTGTGCTATGACACGGCTGTCAAGCACAACTACTGCAACCCGTACGATCTCGAAGTGTACGATATCACATACTCGGATGTACGTAAAAGACTTTCCTCGGATTCAGGATATGTGCTTACCTCGAACTTGACAATAGTGCCCCATTCCCACCACGGTCTGCCGATGCAACAACTCGCCCATGACCATCGACACCATTGCGCAGCGTGTCGGCCAACTCCCCGTCAAGGCTCGCCAGTGGAATGGCTATGTCTCCAGCTTTGCGGGAGACATCTGCTCAGCCTACAGCGATAGCTTCCACAACTACTTCTTTGGCGACTGCGGCAATAGCGAGTCCGTGTTCTTCCATGAACTCAGCCACAACCTTGACCGTCACGTTGCCGGGGCGTCCATCAACGATTGGTACTCCCTTTCGCAGGACTGGAAGGATACCGTTACCAAGGGAACTTGCGTCGCAGACCACTATTCTAAGTCCAGCTGGCTCGAGGCGTATGCCCAGGTGGGAGTCATGGCTGGATACCATGGTACGGTACAGTCTATCTATACCCAGAATGTCAGCTGTATGGTCGATCAGGTCAAGAAGGTAGTTGGACAGTTGGACAGTCTCTGGCGTAAGAAGCCTGGACAGATGTGCGATCGTTATTGGATCAAGGAGTAGGTCCTTTTCAACATTCCCTCTTTGCTTGATGAGCCTGTGCTGACCAGAATGCAAACAGTACAACGGTGTGCATGGGGCCTGATGCAGAAGCCAGTGGCAACTGTCCAGCATTCCGTGCTGCTGGCGCGCCGGAGGTCGATGGTGTGGGGGCGGTGAAGGTTCCAGTGTTGTCAGACGAGAAGCAGAAGAAGCACGACGCCGTGGTCAAGGAGCTTCAGCACTACGCCGAGGTTGCGGCCGGCATTTCTCCCGGAAAGCCGGCGGCCGAGAAGAAGACCAAGGGTAAGAAGGGCACCAAGTTCAGGGCCTGAAGTGGGAAAGACTGACTCCAGGTCCGAGAGGTGCGATTGACCGGACTTTTGCTGTGAGTCCAGTGTGTTGAGAAGTTGCGAGACTTCAGTTGTGAGCGACGTCATCGGACAGTCTCCTTTTGGAATAATAATGACCGTTATTTCTGGATAGCCGGGACGGGTTAGACTGTGCTTTTCGATAGACTAATAACTGAATTGCTTTGCTGTCGCTTGTGAGGTAGTCGGCAGATTTGTGAAGAGTAGACGGGAGATGCCCACTCGCCCCTAGTAAATGAAGACGGCCGAGCTCTTATTGGCCTTTCAAGAGAGAAACTGTCCTCCGTTTGAAGCGATATGGGACAATGGCAAGGGTTTGTGACGCCACAGAAGCCTTTGATGGGTGTCCTCTTATGCCTCTCTCCGTTTCCTTCAAAGCCTTCAAGACTGGAAGATATCACTTACGGCGTTACCCGGTAGCAAGCTGAACGCTTTCCTATATCCAGTAAAGCTTTGGCTTTTTCGTACCAGACTAACAAACAAACCAGGGCTGGATTGTAGAAGTCTGGCACCGTGTTATGTCCTGCCGTGGGGATTAAATTTCATTGAAGACCTCGCTACTTCTTCAAAGAACAAAGGAGCAACTTTTCGATCCAGGCCGCCGACACCCGAAGGAAGGAATGATTCGATCGATGTACCTTGACGGCTCAGCCATCGATCGATCTGATCTGCATTTCCCACTTTGGATTTCCAGTCGACGCCGCGGGTCATGGAAAGGAGATCGAAGCCCATTGAATCTTTGAGCATGTCGTCTATTCCTCCCTCACATATTGTAGCCATATAACGTGTTTAAAGACTTCGTCCTGGAGCAGTTGCTCAACCAGCTGTAGCCTAACTGCCTGGTATCTGCTGAACGAGGACTGTATCGAGTCCGGCAGATGATTCAAGCCACAACTCCCATCATCACATGACTTGTCCGGCAATTCCACAACACCGAACCAGCCACGTTGGCCTTTGCTGGTTTCGCGCGTCGACGTGCCTAAACCGATATCAGAACTCAGATCAGACGATTACGAGGTGGCTGGGCGGAACTGGAAGCTCCCGAGAAAACAAACATCATAAACAAACAAAATAATGCGGATCGCCGTGAACTTGGAAGTGCTTCTTTCTCATTCTTTTACAAATCGAATGAAAGACCGCAAACAAAACAAAAGAAGTGATGACGAGCTGATTTTTAAGTTTCTTTGAAAGGTACCTATCCAGGCTATCCTATGGGGCTGACGCACGGTGATGTCGCTGTGGGGCTGATGTGGGGCTCAGGGAGCTTATGTATTCCCCGCGCCGATCCATCGCGATGACGCTTACACAGCAGACTAGCGCAGAGCTGCAGGGGTATCCTGACCACTTACAAAGGATGCTTCTTGCCTTGACCCCACTGGAGCCTGGAAGCTGCCGAAAGCAAGGCTTGGCACTTCCAAATCTACTAATTCGAATTGTTGACATCTCCAACTTCCGCAGGAGCTCCTGCCTCGACTGCCGCACACGAGATGGACAGATTGGGATCGATGAAACGGATCGAACCGAATTGCTGCCTGTCAGAATCTGTTGTGATGGCGTTTCAAAGACAGTCATTGACCAGAAACTGAGGCTGCTGCAATTTGCCGTCTGTGATCGACCTCAACTGTCATCCGAATCCGATCTCTGCAGTTTGGCATCATGTTGACATCACCATCTTTCATTTGAGGCCGATTTCTGCGGGATGCAAGGGACAGGTGAGATGAAAGCAAACACTCGGAATACAACCTGATATCACACATTCACAACAGTCAAGTTGCTGGTTTACGTCAGTTGTTTTCGTGTATATAATGGCCTCTTCTCCTCCTCTCAATCGAACAATATCCTCTCCTCACTCAACCAATTCATCAACAGCGCACAAAGCAACTCTTACAACTCCAACACACAACTATCACCACAATACACTCTACCACTCTTCCACAAACATCTTCACAATGGCTGGCACTGGTAACGACAACCCCGGCAACTTCGCCAACCGGTATGTTTCCCATCATCCATCTACTCAACCTCACTCTCAACACAGTTTGCTAACATGATTTCATTTCTTCAGGCCCAAGGAAGAGGTCCAAGCTATCGCCTCCAAGGGCGGCCAAGCCAGCCACGGCGCCGGCAACGCGAGCAACAACCCCGGCAACTTCGCCAACCGCCCTCACGAGGAGGTTCAGGCCATCGCCTCCAAGGGAGGTCAGGCCAGTCACAGTGGTGGTTTCGCAAGTATGGATCCCGAGAAGCAGGTACGTTAGCTATCATCCCTCCCTCTCTAAGTAAACCGATACCGAATGAGTGAGTGAGCTCTGACTGACATCTGAACCTCCAAAAAAACAGCGCGAGATCGCTTCCATGGGCGGCAAGGCCTCCAGCGGCAGCTTTGAGCCCGGCTCTGAGAAGGCCCGCGAGGCCGGTCGCAAGGGCGGCAAGGCTTCTGGTGGCACTGGTGCCGATGATGATGAGTAAACAACCCATTACTGCGACTACCATCATCTGATATGATTTGGCGCGCGGGATACGACTTGATGATTTCTCTCTGGATGACGGAACTTGTAACAATAATAGTATGGACGGGATGACACGGAATTTGGGATCTGTTTGGCTGGCGTGAGAAGGCGCACTCAGGTAATCTTGCTTATCTCGGTTACCATATCCATTTTTTGACAATTGAATGCTTTGACATTTAGTCAAAAAACACTTCGTCCGTCTCACCTCGCGAATTGAAATGCATCTCGGGCTAGAAACGCATTCTCCCATCGCCTTACGGTTGCTTCTAAGCTTAACGAGTACACCATGAGACAACTGCTCATCTTGAACGCTCAACCTAACTCACCCCCACAATCTCAAGAATCAACTCCAAAACCCATTCTCCTCCAAAAACCCTTCCACAGCGCACCACGGCACTGCCCTCTTCACCAACGGCTCTTCCGGACTCCAAGCCACATGAACGCCCACCAGCGTCCCTGAATCCCGCTCAAAGACTGGCCTGCCACTATACCCCCAGTACGTCTAGCAATCATGCCGCATCGCGCCCGTGTCAGAGTTATCCTGCGGGTTTTCGACTTTGTCCGGCGCAATCCCGAGATATCGCCCCGAAGAGAGCTGCAAGACCCGTCGGTGCTCTGACCCGTACGCCTTGCCCGGCGGATCGAGTGGGTGTTCGTCGGCTGGATGGCTGATTGCTACGAGGGGGGTGTTGAGGGGTGGTTCTTTCCATGGCTTACCTGATTCGCTTGCGAGTGAGGGTGGGGGTAGTTTAACACACGGAAAGTTTCCCATCCACATCCCAATCCTCTTGCACGAGGACTTCGTGGCCTTACCACTTCGTAGTTTTCCCTCCAGCAGATAATCCACCCTCCTGTAGGGCTTGAGCATGCGTAACCTTCAAAAGCGCCAAATCCCTCCCCAAATCCAACGCTATACACCTCGCACGCACAATCCTCGACCTTACCCTTGATCTTGACCTTGACATCCTCCCATATGTTTTCAACCCTCTGCGTCCGCCCTTCTTCGCTCCCGAATCCTCCTCATCCTCCTCCCCGATCTTCCACCACCCCCACTGCTCCCCCCTTCCTCCACCTCCCCCTCCTCTGCCGGCATAACCAACCAAACCACCCTCCCCACCGCCCCCCCGGTCCCAGTAATACAATGCGCCGCCGTCAACAATAATCCATCCTCCCTAATACAAAACGCCGTGCCGGCTTCGGACTGCGCAAACGCCAGGGTAGCACCTACGGTGGTTTTCTTGTGTCGGCGGAAGGAGCGGGGGATCACGAGGGGTTCGTATTGCGAGAGGTGGGAAGCCTTTTTGAGGAGGAGGGCGTGGGATGAGGGGGAAAGACGGGTGTGTTTGCGTGTGATGGAAGTGAGAGAGGAAGGGAGGGGGATGAGTTTGCGGGTGCGCGAGGGGTGGGAGGGGGAGATGTGGTGGGGTTGCGTGGTTATAGGGGTTGGGGGTGTTCGTCGAGGGGTTGGATGAGATTGGAGACTGGGTGGACGTACTAGAACTACTGTGGTTGAAGAGTTGTTTGGTTGTTGGGGAGGTTGAGTCTGAGTTACCGGAGGTGTCGGTGTTGGCGGTACCGACTCTGGGTCGGTATGACCGTGGCAAGCGGCATTGTTTCGGCTTTTTCTTCGGGGTTGGTTGTTCGGTGATGGTGGTGATGCTTTTCAGTAACTCTTTGGTACATCGCTTGGTTCCTCGAGTAACTACCTCTACCTAACCAGCACATGACCACGCTTTCATCATCTTGTAGTGTTACTAATAGGAAACTGAATTGTGCCGCGGGATTTTGATGAGCTGCATCGGTTATCCTAGGATCATAAGATAGTACAGTAAACTTCCTTGGGAGATCCATCATAAGTGAGGAGACGGGCCGTTATTTGTAAAAGAGCTCATCGACTAGAGAAGGGAAAAAGACTCGTGGAAGATTACGGAGTTGACAATGGTGATTGTGAAGATCTTCGACTGTATCACTTGATACTCGTGTGCTCTTGTAGGTTTAACAGAGTCTTCCTTTCATCAAAGTCATTGTGTGTCCTTCTCCTTTCAACCCAAACGACCCGTCGACAAAGAAAACCTCGGAAAAAAACGATGAAATGAAGTATTATTAGGAGTTTTTGAAGAGTCTTGTCCGGAACCTCACGGAGGCAGTTCCGGGCCCACCAACGTGAGGGTATCCTCGACTTCAAGAATAAGATCCTCCCAGGTGATGAACCTACGTGGGTGACAGGAGGCAAACGTTAGAGAGCAGTTCTTCCTCATTCGGTGTTCGAGATGAGTGAGCAAAGAAAGCTGAAGCCCCCTTCTCCTTGCGCTGCCTCTTGCATAACGTATGGCATGACGGTCTCTGTCACTGCTACCTCTGCGGAATAGTGATCCTTCATCACTCGATGATGGTAGTCCCGTGTGTTCGTTTCCAACTCTGCCTTTGACATTCTCGGGCCTTCGTACCAACACATGTTTCGAGGATGTGCTGCCCGAGGCATCATGGACGCTTTCGGTCATGATTCTCGGAGCTTGCGAGAGCAGGTTTTGACTCTTTTTGAGGGCACCTACACCCCCTCGTCCATGACAAAATTGATGAGACCTTCAGGTTTGGCCGTAGCCTTAGCGGGCGATCAACCAACTGGGCAAGTGAACAAGTCCAATACCGCTCGTTTGTAGTTAAGAAAGGCCGTTACAAAACTGTGATAGGGATTACGATAATTCGAAAACACATCGGCTAGAATCCCTTAGGGATATTTTTATCTAGGAAGTGCCTAGAAGTTAAGTTTAAAGGTATAATAAAGACGCTTAGATGCGTAGTAAGAGTATAACCAAGGTATAATGTACTGACTATAATGTGTTCGGTTTATTCTTCCGACCATTCGGCAAAGGTCTTAACAATTTTGTCAGGGACGAGACCCCGTGAAGCTGGCCCGATATCCCAGTTGAGATCCGTTACCGATCGATGGGCGGGCAAGTTTTTCTTGGCAGACGTCTCAAACCTTATCGGTAGTTGAAGGGCGCGGTACCAGAACTCTAAATCCTCAACTGCGTCAAATGTGTAAAGCACCGAAGAGCGGAAGCGCGCCAATCACTGTTCTTAACAAAAGGTCAAGGCCCTAGATCTTCCACCACTTGCCTGCTGCGAGCATGTGAGGGCGTGTTCGGCGCACCCGTAAATGGCTTCTCGGAAATGTCTTGGCAGGTGAAAAGGTCGCATTTCAGAAAGGCACTTCCGCACCTCGTAAGGTCCTGAACGGAAATGACTTTCTGAGAATTTGGCCCGCGCCGACTTCTTTGGACCCACCACACAGCGCGCATCTATAATAGTGGAGTAAGTCCATCGCCAAGCCATTTCCAGGTCCGACGACAGCCTGAAAATGGCGAGAGATTGTTTGAGGATAGGCCAGGAATTAACCCAATCCTGCCAATTTACCTCGAAGTACCGCACACGGACCACATCCCCTCAGATTTCCAGATTTCCATTTCCAAGCCCATTTACGGGTGCGCCGAACACGCCCTGAGGAGAGTTCAACGGGAAGTCCGGGGAAATATCCCTTTGGTAAGGTAGTATGGTAACGTCTGGTGTCCCAAATAGGCAATTTCTTCGTACAGCTCCGAGCGAGTGGTTCTTCTTGGCACCTCGAACAGGGAGGAGGCAAGGCATCGCGAGTAGCCTCAAACAACCCCTGGTAAGGTAGTATGGTAACGTCTCGTGTCCCAAATAGGCAATTTCTTCATACACCTCCGAGCGAGTGGTTCGAGGCAAGGCATCGCGAGGAGCCTCAAACAACCCCTGGTTGTCATTCGTGCGCGTAGGTCAGGTGTTGTTTACCTCCTGAACAACAATCCAAATTTCGGCAGTTGTTGAGGTTTGGTCGGAGAGGTCGCCAGAACTCGTTGGTATAAAGACGTCAGCGATGGCCTGTGTCTGAAGTCAAGGAATCAGCCAGTTCACAACAAAACCGGACTTAGCTAACACCAGATACCCACGATGAGAGCCTCCGCCTACTTCTCCTGGGCCTTCCTGCTGTCGCCCATCTGGGCCGCCCCAGTCTCGGAACCCACGAACCAATGTCTCACCAGGCAAAGCACCAGCTTCACCGACTACGCCTATGTTTACGTAAGTCAACCTTTTCTGCAGTACCTTGTGCCTTAGAAACGGCGAATTTCAAGAACTCACAATCACCCAGTTCACAGGCGAAGGCTTCTCGAACGGCGAGCAGGTCTATATGGCTGTCAGCAACAACAATGATCCCAACCAATGGACAACGCTCAAGAATGGTCAACCCTATCTGACCACCAACGTCGGTACCAAGGGCATTCGCGACCCTTCATTGATCGTTGCTCCGGATAGAAGCAAGTTTTGGATCATTGCCACGGTACGTTTCTCCCCAGCCTAAGCAAAACTGACAGCCACTGACACTCTGTACCAGGACCTCAAAGTCAACGGTCTCCCAGGCGGCTGGTCCAACCCCGACATGCAAACCAAGGGCTCCAAGTCCATCGTCGTCTGGGAGTCCACCAACCTCCGCAACTGGTCTGGCCCCCGGCTCGCCAAGGTGTCCCCCGACAATGCGGGCATGACCTGGGCGCCCGATGCCATCTGGGACCCTGCGCGTAACGCCTTCATGGTGTACTGGACTTCGAACGTCGTCTCTACCGCCAACGGGATCACGGCTGGGTGGAAGATCCTCCGATGCTATACCAATGACTTTGTGACCTTCACCAAGCCGGAACAGTACCTCGTAGGGTACGGCATGGATAACACCATCATTGCCGGTGACAACGGAGTGTTCTATATGATCAGCAAGAACGGACCGAACGAGTTGATCCAGCAGAACGTGGCGTACAACGGACTGTCCGGAGGATGGAAGAAGGTCTCGGAGAACATTGGACAGGGCGCTTTGCCGGCTGGCGAGGGACCGTTGATCTTCAGGGACAACAAGGACCGCAACAAGGTGCGTGCGCTCGGCTATACTCGTCTGTTGACATGTTGAATGTTCTGTTGGTCGTGCTGACTTGTGGTCGTTTAACAGTGGCATCTCTGGATCGATAACAACACTAAGGGAACCGGGTATATGCCGTTCGAGACATACAACATTGCCGGCGGTCAGTGGTCCAAGACGCAGAGCTACAAGCTCCCGGCCAACCCACGCCACGGATACGTGATTCCCATGTAAGTTTCGCCTGATCTGTGACAGAGAGTCATGGTAGCTGACCAAAGCCATCTTCGATGTAGCACCGCCGCCGAAAGAAGTGCCTTGTTGGCCTCCTAAGCCCGAACCAACCGCCAGATCGTACATGGTTCGTGTAAGTAAGGTCTGGTAAAAAGGTTTGGTATGGACGAGCACAAGAGGTCGTACGTGTCATGGCGGTGCCAGACATGCACCAGATCACATGCTTACCTTTGGTCTTTCATCCCATGGCATCGCATATAAGACCCTTGCCTTCCACCCGTGTGTAGTCTAGTCTCTTCTCTTCTCTGCATCTTTAGTTATTTATCAACAACGTCAGATTATTTGCGTGTCGAGACCGCTAGATCCACGTGCGCGACAGTACGGTTTGGGACTGTTGTATCTGATGACCTTTTGGTGATATTGCATCCGACTCCGAGTAAGTTGGAAATGTCGATAGTCAAGTAACCGTAGCCAAATGCAATGACGGCATCAGCATATCGCCCTGTGTTGTTGGTTTCAACTTAAAAGAGTTGTTGCAAAGGAAACAAAATGAATGATGTGTCAGCGTCTTGCAGAATTCCCCGCATAAATCCCAGGAGATGGACCATTGCGGGTCTGCGGGTCAAACGCAACCAATAACCACCGCTCTTTCATTTGTTCGCTACGGTCATGCAATGCTGTGACCAATCAGCAGCCCATAATTACTGAGCCCACGTGGAGAACGTTCCGGGATCAACCGAATCCCCTCGCTCGGGCTGTCAGTTACGAATCCTGCTGGATAGCATCTGAATAGCCGCCGTATATCTGCTAGCGAACTGCCGATATCTGGTGAGAAGTAGGGGTATGCACTAACACTTACACTCGAGGGCCTCCACCGGCAGCAGCAGGAACGAGGTTGAGACATTCAGAGAGTCGGTCGGCCGGCCGGCTTTGGACGGCAGGAGGCAAGTCGCTTGTTGTCGCTTGCCTTGGCCGCTAAAAGATCCTTCCGTCCGCCGCCCATTTCAAAGTTCCGATCCTTTGCGATCGCTCTTGACCATCATTCGTGCATTTTCTCCTCTTGCTTGTCGCTTTCAGCCTTCGTCATACCTCAACTCAGCTCCCTCTCAGCTCTGCGCTCCTTTCGTCTGCGATACTCAGCTTTCTGCACTTTAATATCTAATTCCCCTTTGCGCCGTTGGAATCTCAATGACCGCGAATCAGCCCTTTGTTACCAGCGCGTCAAGCGATTGAACATCATCCGTCGAACCGAACTAGACTAGCATCGCGAGAACCTTGCTGTCCACCACCTTACTGCAGCCATCATCGACACTTCCAAGTCCTACCACCACCATTACAAGCAACAAGGCGACAACCCCCCATATTTTTATCACCCAACTCCAACTCCCAAGACGCTCAAAAGGGGAACTCTGCGGGGATCGTCTCATCCAAGCCAAGCCCACCGCACGGCGCAACCTGGGCTCCAAGGCCAAGGGGCTCGGACACCACGACCGACGTCAGGAATTACATAAAAAGGGCAGGTCAAGAGGAGGACATACAAGCAAAATCCAAGAACCCAAAAGGGCTTCCAACCTGCAGGACGTCCTGCATCGACAATTCGTCGCCGTTTTCTGGCAGACCAACACATCTTGCCGCATCTCGGGTCTCTGGTTCGCCCGTCCAGCAATCGTTTCCGATAGCAGCCGCCTCGCTTCCCACAAACATTTCCCGTCCCACCCAAACCCCAAAACCGTGATATCCTAGGGACACAACATATCCCTCACCTCCAAACCCTCGTATCCGCCGTTTAGACACAACATTCAGGAGTCGTACCAGCGCCGTTCTGGTTCCGAATTGGAATGCCATCCACCATGCCGTCCCAACGTCCCTTTTTCCTGTCTACCTTCTTCGCCGCCTTCCGCCAACAACCACCTTCGCTCTACAATGGTCAACAGCCCAACAAGAATGCCACAGCGACGGCGCCAGGCGGCACGACTGCCCAAGCGAATTCCACGAACTCCCCTGGCAGTGTAGCGACGCCGCGCACAATCACTACATCCACGAGCAATCAAGCATCATCGTCGAGCTCTCCGTCTGGGCGCGAAGGTGGTGTCATGGGACAACTTCCTCTATCACCGCGCTCGCATCACTCGGGCATTCCCATTCCAGAAGGCAACCGACATCATCGTCATCACCATCACAACAGTAGGAGGAGAGGGAGCGACAGCAGCAGTGAGGGCTTCCGCGAGGTGTCCGGCGCAGAAAAACTATATATTGGCGGAAGGACAGCAACAGGCGAAGAAAAGTTCTTCAAACTGGGAGTAGTACGGAGGATTAGGAGTGGGGATAGGTTGAGTTTGGATCGATTGAGCCTTTGAAAGAGAAAAGATGAGTGTGATAACATCTGGTTCACACCAGTAAAAGCCTCCATCGCCTTTCTTGGATAGCGCCATGTCAGAACATTTTTTATATATTTCTTTTGCGACAGGAGAACAAGCAGCACCAAAATACGACAATACACACACACACATAGCGACACGGACACAGCATGGACATACGGGATAGACCTCGTCGAAACAGTACACTGCAGGGTGGTCAGGACGTCTCAACAGAATGTTGTCAAAGGGGGCGTCAATAATTTCTTGTTTTAATCAGATATTCAAAGGTGGCGTTAGGTGAATGGGCAAAGGAAAGCATCATACTTGGGGACGGGGGATCAGCTACAACCATACAATACACAGCTATACTATCAGTTATCCAAATGCTATCGGCGTGTATGAGCATTTTATATTTTAACTAGTCTTCAAGAATATCGCCTTGAGGGTGGTATATCATGGTCTCAGCTGAATCAGGTTAACAACGGCGCTTGTTAAGGCATCATCAGGATGACTACTGTAGATTTACTAGTGAATACACAGGAACACCTTAATTTTCAAGGGTCATGGAAACTATACCTCCAAGGGACGCGCCGCCTGCCGCGCCTGCCGCTCCTTCTCCCGCTCCTTCCTCTTGGCTCCTGCCTCCAGCCTGCCACTCCAGCCCGTCACTGCTGCCATCCCAACTTTTGGCTAGAGGTATATAAGTTCCGTTCACTGGCCACCTCCCCGTGGCTCGTTGGTGTAATGGATAACATACCTGGCATGGAATGATTCCCCGTCTGCGTACGCGTCTCAGAGGAAGATATCGGTTCGAATCCGGTACGGGCCATACTTTTATTCTCATTTTTTTTTTTACCTTTTCCTCGTCTCTAGTAGAATTAACCATAGATACATGTTTGTGACATGATCTGCCTGCCAGTTATTGATTTCATTTCGAATCGGGCTGATATAATGGGTGTTATAGCATCCTACTACATACAGTATACCCCTTCATACAAAGGGAAAATGAACAAGACAAGATGAAGGTAATCACCACATAAACCTCTGCACCCTCCCGCCATCCAACATCTCCCCACTGGCAGTCTTCCAGTAAAACGGCTTGAATAAGAACATGTACATGGTCCCGACGTTGATGGCTAGGAACCAGATTGTCTCTAGAGCAAGGGTTAAGTCGGTTCTGCAGATGATATTCCAGAGGAGACTGTTTCTGTTTTCGCTTCCGATTTGTTGCTGTTGGGCCGCAGTAGCAGTAGTAGTAACATTACCACTACTGTTGCCGCTCTTGTTGGAAAAAGATGATGAAGAACCCGAAGAGGATGCTTCACCTCTAAGAGAAGCCACCGGCATTGCAGGAACCAACAACCGATAAAACACCCACGGCAAGATAAAGTACCTGGGCTCGACCAGGGGCGCAGTGACAAGAGACAGGGTGGTGGTCAAAAGCCAGAGAAGAACGGTGGAGGTGCGTGGGGAGGAGGTAGACGGGCTGGGTTGGGAAGAGGAGAGGGAGAGGGTTGTGAAGGACCCGATGAGCCATTCTTCTTCCTCTTCCTTGTCCTTTTCTTTCTTTTGTTCGTCATTCTTTTTCGTCTTAGTCCTGGCCTTATCGAGTACCGTCTTATCATGGCTACTGTTTACGAACCGTTGCCTCGCAAGCAAAAGCTCCTGAGTAGCAAACGGCGAAGCAGAAAACTCATCCCTCCACCGCATCTTATTCTCCGTGTCATTCTTTAACCGCACCTCGCTACCAAAGTCTCGCGAAGGGGGATTGCTCCCCTCAAGTCGCTTCCAGATGAGCCATCTTGATAAAGTATAGGCGGCTACGAGGGCGAGGCGAACCGAAGAGGAGCGGAGGATGGTGTACCGAAAGATGTAGAACATGTAGTGCCGGTTGTCGGCGAGGGTGAAGGGGTGGATGATAGTGTTGTACTTGACGATGGCTGCGGAGAGGAGGATGGTCGAGAGGAGGTAAAATGGGTAGTAGAGCTTGAGGGAGAGGAAGAAGTAGAGGATGGTTAGGAGGGGGGAGCCTGGTCCTGATGATTTTGTGTTCAAGGAGAAAGAGGAGGCGGGAGCAGGACCTGTGGATTGGGGCAGTTTTGTTGTTAAGGAGTTGCTGAATTTAACTGATGGTTTGATAGATCTAAACGAAGAGAAGCCTGGGTTTTCGGTGATTGAGTTTGAGGGGGTGGTACGTTTGGTGCGAGGGATGAGACCTGCGAGGGTAGAAAGAACAGGAGAGATAAGAAGAGGAGCAGAGAAGAAGGCAAAGAAAGGCCAGATGTAAAGCATCTGAGGAAGATGGATGGTGGCGATATGGTTGGATTTGTCTCCTGCACGATGGTTAGGATCTAGTGGTTCACAAATGGGGAGGAAAAGGAGGGACAAACCAAGTACAACACCCCCATTCCAAGCCACGAACCCAGCAAAGAGGCCCATGATGGTGATATGAGGCCACACCTGCCTCAACACTCTAAGCGGGTTGCAAATAGCAGCGATGCCAATGCTCAAGAGACACAAAGCCCAATCTATAGATATACCATCAGCATCCTTTCACTTTCAAGTAGAGGAAATGTGGGTAGACATACCATCAGGCCAGGCCATATCAACCGGTGGATCATGCACATCACCCACCGCATACCTCCTCAGCCAAAAACTGAAGGAATCTCCCGCTGTCTCCAAGAGAATACTCGGAGTTTCCTTAGGAACAGGCTTTGGCTTCAGTCCCCTGACCACATGCGCAGCCTCAAGACCGCCCATGTACACCACCACCCAGAAAACATTCGTCTGCCTCATAAAGAGCGCGGCGACGCCCAAGACAACAGTCCAAAGACCATTGAGAAACCCCGGCTTCTCGGAATGAGAAGCCACCCGGTTCAAGTGGTTCCGATACGCCACCAGCACCACCAGAGTAGACGCGACATCTGTGTAGTAGAGCCCCGAGAAGAAGAATATGACGGGGAACAGAGCAATGTTGATGGCGGTATGATAAGCGTAAAAGGAAACAGCACCCTTCTCTGTCCCAACCGCAGTCTGGGTCTCGATTCTACGCCGACATGACAGAGCAAGTAGGGCTGTGAGGAGGGTTGCGACGAGATTGTTGGAGCGCAGAGAAGATGGAGTGCACTCGGCCAGGCGCATGAGTTTGTGCCAACCTACGGAGAGGAGGTACAGTCCCGGGGGAGTGGTGATTTTGTTGTCCCACTCATGGTAACGACCTTTACAGTAGGTTTGGCCTTGGGGGATGTGGAAGACTTCGTCCTAATGCAGGTGGATGTTAGTGACTGAACTTAGGCCGTAGCCAACGGGGGTTTCTCACCAGGTAAGGCTCAGGGGCATAGTGGTTTACCAGAGCCAGCCAGGAGCGAGCGAAAAAGTAAATAAGTAGAAAGCCGCTGGCTGTGATAAAGGTAGAGTCCTGGGATTTCGAGCTGCTTGTTGTTGTAGGTTGGACGAGCTTGGCTAGGAGGATTGAGATGGCCAGACCTCTCAGCACCTCGTTGAACGTGGAGGTCTCCAGGAGGACACGTAAAGCATCCATCATAAGGAAATTGAGGATCAAAATGAGAAACGAGTGGACGTCATACCCTCGTGGAGATAGGATATGACAGAGTAAGGTAGAAGCCCGAATGCTGAAGGGATGAAGTTCACTGGGTTTCCCTCTTACAATTCGATGTAGTTGGTGTACAAGTGTTAGTGATCCGGGACATCTCATGGTGTTGAGGATGCGTTTTGGCAAGGAGCTGTTAATGACGACCCCACCCCCAGGAACCTAAGACGGTCTGTGCGCATCATCCTATCATGAGCTACGGGACCAGGGACGTTTGATGTCAGACGTTCCAGAATATGGTGTCAAGCTGAGAACTCGTCTTTCAGATCTATGGGCATCCACATACTGTCGACTAGGAGGGAAACGATGGCTTGATGTGTAGTTGTCTATAAAATGCTGTATTTTATACAAGCCGTGTCATATGACAGGCGCCTGTCCAACCAGACAACATCCCATCCCCAGCGCCAAAGAATCCCACCATGCCCTCCGTGGTATCAAAGAGATAATTTAGAACGGCTATCATGCGTTAGCTACAGTCTTACTGATATGCCGGAGAAATATTATAAAACTTACGTTGTCAGAGGCAGGGATCTCGTTGACGAAGTACTTCTCGCCGAGGTAGGGGACGCGCTGTGTGGCTGTTAGTGAACTGATACCGATGCTCTCAGAACAGGGGGGCTCTTTGTACCTGGAGGACGTCTCTCCGGAGACGGGGAACGCCGGAAGCGTAGAAGATGACGGCGAAGAGGGCAACACCACCCCAAGCAGCGGCGGTGGGGAGGCTATAGAAATAAGTTAGCCGTTGGTCACGGTTTTGGTCCATTCCACATCCTCTCAAGAACATGACCACTCCTTCAAAGTCAAATGGGTGGCCCTCTCCTTCGGCATAACAGAACTGTTGCACCGATCCCTCATCCTTCGACCTTGCTCGCCCATACTGCTTGGACTTTGAAGAAACGGTCCCTCCTCTGAAAGCTCCCTCAAAGCTCCCATCCCATAGCCCCCATAGCTCCCAGCGACCTCCAACTCAAATCAATTCGCGGAAAGGTAACCTACAGTCTATAGAGCTGCTTGGGAGTGATGCCATCGATGTGAGGCTGGTACTGGTACCTAATTCCAACGCATCAGCAGCTTGTCCCTGAGCTGTTTTCCCGCCTGTCCGAATCGTGCCGGTAGGCTGTCGCTGTGCGGGCGAGATCGTGGGTTGGTCGTCGCTTACTTAGGGCCGTAGGGGCTCTTGTACGCAGGGTACGAAGAACGGAGGACGGAAGTCTAGATTCGCGAGTCTCGAGGTTAGCTCCATGATTCTGTCGTCATACGGGGATCGTGTTCGGCGGGATTCGGTATCGCTAGTCGCAATTTGGGAATGCGACGCTGTTCGAAATAGAAAATCAGGCATTTGGGGAGCTGCGTGGCACGTACGGCGAACATCTTGGCTATGGCGTCGAGAACGAGCGAGCTGATGCTTCAATGGCTGCAACAAGATCTCGAACTAGGAGCTGGTTTTGGATGGTCCGCGATGCGCGAGATTCTTTGCCGGACGAAGCCGGGATCACTTTGCGGCCTCAGGCACCAATCAGAAGCTTGATGATTCACAGTCACTGGCACTTGTGTTTTGGAGCTTTTGCCGGCCGGCAATCCGAAGCCTGGGTGACGGGAAGAGTGGATCCTCTTTTTAAAGTTACATCCCTGGTCCCCTTACAGGCCTGGCGCAGCACCTCAACGGCGTTAGTGTCGTCGTAGCACTGAAACGCCCCACATCCATCATCGTTAACTTTCAAGCTTCGAGACGAATCTTCCACCTCAAGATCCGTTCGCTCACTAGCGACGGCAAACTTCACTTTCACCGTGGTCGCGCTTAGCTTCCAGCTTGAAGGACGGCAGTCTTTTCAGGAATTCGACTGATTTCCACTACCATACTTCCATCATCGTCATTCCTGATCCGAGCCCGTCATTGAAAGACACACGACACGCGCCCTTCCAAACACAGCGCAAAACAACTGCACCTCCCAATACACCCTCACCAAAATGGACAAATATCTCGACACCCGCTTCGAGCGGGTAGAAAAGGCCCTCGCCACCTTCATAGACTCAATCGCCAAATACAACCCCTCCGAGAAGCTCGCCGAAGACCTCGTCGCCGCCGACCGCGAGCTCGCCGCGGGCCTCAAGGAGCTCGAGCGGCACCAAAACAACCACGCGCGCATCCTCCAGCTACGACAAGAGACGGCCTCGCTCGACCAGCAAACTAAGGACATAATCGGCGGTCTCTGGAACATGCGCAAGGAAGTCAAAACCACCCCCGCAACACAGTACCCTGCCACCGAACCCAAGTACAAGTTCACCACGCACGAGCTCCTCAACTACGCGAAGCGCATAAGTCGCACCACTCTCCCGCCTACACACCTGCTTTACAACGGCGAACCTAGCGAATCTCAACAAGCAGGAGGACAAGGAGGACAGCCAATGGAAGTCGACTCGGTGGCACAAACCCCCATGCCTGGCGGCGGCGGCGGAACCACAACAGCAGCTGGCACCCCCGCCGCCAGCGCGGCCCCCACACCCGCCGCTTCGGGCCCTTCTGGCCCCGGCCCTGTCACCACAACCACAGCCCCCTTCTCCCAACCCCCACCCCCACCCTCAGCCAACCAAACCGCCCTCCCCGAAGACTTCAAACCGCACATCAACCTCCTAACAGGGTACCAATTCCACCCCTGGCCTACGGAGGACAAAGTGCGCATGGGCGGCATGGCCGCCTACCAGGCTCTGGTATCGCGGGCCGTGGATCCCAGGGGGTATGACCCGGAGGAAGAGGAGCGAAGGAAGAGGGAGGAGGAGGAGGCGAGGAAGGAGGCCGAAGAGCGGGCGATACGGGAAAGGGAAGAGGAGGAGAAGCGTATGCGCGAGGAGAGGGAGAGGATGGCGAGAGAGAGGGAGAGGGCTAGGAGAGAGGAGGCGGAGCGGAGTGGAAGTATTTCGGGGCCGGCTGGTGGGGCGGGCGCGCCGGCTACGGCGGCGGCGAGTGGGGGTGGTGGGGGAAGGAGTCAGTTTACGTTCTTGGATGGGATGGATGATGATGATGACGATGATGAGGATTAGAGTGGGCTGGGCTGGGGAAATGATGGATGGAGAAAAGGGGGGAAGAATGGCGTTGCTTGATACCCAAAATCGGCGTTGCATGTGACAGAATTCAGAAATCATCCTTTGCATGTGACAGCGAAGCTAGAGGATATTAAGGATATGGCTCTCACGAGCAGGTATTGATCTTTCCAAGGTTAAATAAAAGGCTAAATATCATGATACACAAAAATGAAGATACCATCCATCCTCGCGCCCATTTACCACCTTTCTCTTTGTTTTCTCTAAGCCAGATCAGGGTAGCAGTCCAACTCTACCTGTATGTTGTATAGCAACACTCGTCTCTTCGAATTTGCCCAACCTTTCTTTATCCCATCCTGTCCTATGTTCGTTTAGTTCTATTCTGCTCAAACTTCGATTAATCGATCTTGATGGAAGAGTAGATCTTGCGTACAAACCACCAGCTTGAGAAGAAACCAATCGAGCCTGTGTTTCATCACGTCAGCAAATTATTCGACTTCCGCCGTACACGAGGTGACTTACCAGTAAGGATAAAGAAGAGGAAAGAGATCAACGCGCTATAACCGATATACAGCACACTACCGGCAAGCCCACTGAGCGAAAGCTTGCTGGCCCAGTAGATAAGCGCATTCATGAAAATATATCCGGCGCTCGCGCCCGCCGCCAAGAAGGCGCGCCACTGCCAGTTGTAGTTCTCGGCACAGAGTAAGAAGTACACCATGAGAATGGTAACGGTTGCGCAAGTGAGGATCATGAGGCCGTAGCACAAGAATAGGAACCCAAACATATAGTAGATCTTGCTGAACCAGATGGAGCTCATGATGAAGTAGAGCTCCACAAAGATGGCGCCGAAGGGCAGGATGCCAACCAGGAGCATGCTCGGGATCGGCTTCAGGTACGTGGTCACGGGCGGGATCTGGCGCGGGATCTGGTTGGTGCGCACGGGCGGCTCGATGGCGGCGGCACGGAAGCCGAGCCAGGAGCCGGTGACAGAGAGCGGGACCGAGATGATGAACCAGATCAGGATGATGACGAGCATGGTGGTAAAGGGAACGGCGCCCGAGGACTCCTTAGCCCACAGGAAGAGGTTCAGGAGGAAGAAGGTGCCGAAGACGATACCAGGCACCAGGACGGGGGTCAAGATGATGTTCATCTTCCACTTCTCGCCGCCCATGGACTTGTAGATGCGCGCAGAGGTGTAGCCGCCCACGAAGCCGAGGATGGTATAGAGGAAGAGGATGATGGTGCCGAGAGAACCACGGTTGGACGGGGAGAGGAAGCCCAGAAGAGCAAAGGCGATGGTGAAGCCCGTCATGACGAAGAGCTGGGCACCGTTACCGAGGAAGACGGAGAGCAGCATAGGGTGGGAGGGTGTACGGAACACATCGCCATGCACGAGCTTCCAGCCGGAATCCTCCTGAACACCGTCCTCGAGAGCAGAAGTTCCAGAGAGATCGTCCAGGTTGATCTGGTCGAGCCTGTTGTAGCGGGCAATATCCTTCCTCAGGGCACGAACCAGGACGGACATGACAGTCAGGGTAAGGAATACGACGATGACGGTCGAATTGATGAGCGAGAACCAGTGAATCTTGGGGTCAAAGACGTGGAGATACTTGTCCCAGCGAGTTGCCCAAGCGGTCTGAGAAGGAATCCAGGAAACACTGTAGGTGAATTGCACCTTTGTCTCGCCATCCTCCTTAAGCTCGAGCGGCTCAAACTTCGGCAGACACACATCGGTGCTCTCCTTGGGAATATCCTTGGTGTACTTCTTGGACTCTGGATCTACCAAAACGCCAACAACGCGAAGCTGATCCGGGTTTCCGTTGACCTCGTGGTACTCGATAAAGATATGGTAATGGTTGTGGAAGATGACGTGGTCGTCCCCGTCAACCTGGCCCATCAGGAAGCCGGGGTTATAGAACTCGGTGCCCGTCAACTCGTCCTTGATCCTCTGTCCTGCCGGAAGTCCGTCCACGAGCCAGTTGAGGCTCATACCCTGCCTAATCTTGTCGTTCACGTAAAAGGCAACCCCTTGCTTGTATGTGGTCGGACATAGCATCTTGCAGGTCTCGTTCTGCTTCATCTTCAGCTCGAAGGGAGATGTCTTTATCCTGTCTCCGAACAGGATGCTTCCCAAGCTCTCGCCCACGCTCTTCGGCCCTCCCTCGGGCTGGCAGAACTGGAAATGGGGTTGGTAGTAGTCATAGGAGACGACCGAGTGTAGAAGCGCATCGGGGGCGGCAACCGGTCGTATCGAGTTCACGTAGAGAGGCACCAGCTCGCCTGGCTTATAAGTCGTTGGCGCGACACCGGGAAGATAGAAAGCGGATGCGATTTGGGGTGCTACGAGGAGCGAAGTTAATAGCGCCCCGGAGGGCGCGTGGTTCTTGAGCTGCATCGTCGGTCCAGCGATAGGATAAGTGTATAGGGTTCACGAAGTTGATAGCGATAATCTTTGGTTACGGTTAGCCTGGCCGTAAGTGATGGTGGCAGCTAGGGAGGGGAGGAACGATTCGGAAACGCACTTGTGGTAGGTGTTCTGGGTGTATGATAGCTATGTCACCGCAACCCCGAGAGTCGGGAGAATGTCCGGGGGCTCGTTCAGGAGGCGTGGGAGTGTGTCGGAGGGGACCTTCTGCGTATAATTGGTGACAATGGCCGGCTCGAGGTGCCAGGATATTGCGATCAGTGGGTTGTAGTGGGCCAACAAGTACGGGGTGGATGGAAGCGGGGAGGGCGCAACGAGGGCGGACAAGTGGAATGGAATGACAACCTTGACGGATTCCCCTGGGTTAAGAATGAGGGTAAAGATTCAGGGATGTGACTAGAGGGCACTTTGTTTGGAAGGTGGCAGGTCACTGGTGTCAATTGAAACCTTTGTTGCAAGTAAAACAGCAGGTGTTTGGTGTTGATCAAGGGAAAAAAATGAACAGCTGTCCGAAGTGAAAGGGAAGTCAACACCACTTGGACAGAGAGGAACGGGATGCAATGAATGGAATCCTACGAGCCTGGAGACGCCGTGAACAGAGCACCGCAGCGCTGTGTTTGAAAGCACTGTCGCGGGAGAGTGCACTGGCCGTAGAATTCCATTCAATCGAACCAACGAACCAATCATGGCCTTCACTGTCTCAAAGCCGACGCACTGCAGTTGGCAGATGTGGGGCCGCTGAGTTTGGTGTCCGTTCCCTGCACCCCTTGCACGCCTTGCCAAGCCTCCAAAAACAAAATCCACCCGAGTGTGCTTGGCAAAGGAAGGGCGGCACCGGCAGGCAAAAAAAGTTCCCCAGAAGAATTTCTCTGCAGTCAATCGTCACGGAAACCGACCTTATCACCACCAACCAAACCGACCGTCCTGTCTCGAGATTGACATCGGTACGAGATACATCACTCAACCGCAACGAACATGGCGGCACCAGCAACCCTTCCAGCCCTGCTGGACACTCTCACCAAGTCTCTGACTTCGACCCTCGAACTCGCCCCCAAGCTCTCGACCATCGACCCTCCCAAGGACGGCATCTCTCTCCTCGACGTCAAGAACGAGCTCCTTCTTTCCTACCTCCAGAATCTCGTCTTCCTTATCCTCCTCAAGCTTCGTCAGGCCCGCACCGGCGTTCAAAAGAAGAAGAGCGGTGATGATGGAGAATCGAACAACCAAGACCTAGACGACCTGGTAGTCAAGAAGCTCGTCGAGCTCCGTCTTTACCTGGAGAAGGGTGTCCGTCCGCTCGAGGACAAGCTGCGCTACCAGATTGACAAGGTTCTCCGCGCCGCCGACGACGCCGAGCGCAGCGCCAAGCAAGCCGAGGCTGCCGCGAAGGCTGCCGAGCAGCCCGACTCCGAGTCCGAGGCCGCTGAATCCGGCGACGAGGAAGAAGCCGCCCCCTCGGGCCAGAAGCTGTCCGACCTGCAATTCCGCCCCAACATCTCATCGTTTGTCCGCGGCTCCGGCGCCTCTGGCAGCGAAGACAAGCCCAAGATCGGCGTGGGCAAGTACACCGACGCCGCGGGCGTGTACCGCCCTCCGCGCATCGCGCCGACCGTCATGCCGACGACGACGACGGAGCGCCGCGAGCGCGCGGGCGACAAGAAGCCGCTCAAGAGCGCGACGCTCGACGAGTTCATTGCGGACGAGATGTCGACGGCGCCCGTGGCCGAGCCCAGCATCGGCACGACCATTGTCAACTTTGGCCGGCGCACCAAGACGGCAGCGGAGCGCAAGGTGGAGGAGGAGAGGCGCACGTACGAAGAAGCCAACTTTGTGCGTCTGCCGACGGCGAGCAAGAAGGACAAGGCCAAGCAGCGCGCGCTCGAGGGCCGCAGCAGCAAGATGCAGTTTGGTGGCGAGGACTGGCGCGATCTTGGCGTTGGCGTGGACCGTATCAACAGACTTACCTCTGGTGGCCGTGATCGCAAGGGAACCAAGGCTCTGTTGGAGAAGAGCAGGAAGCGTGGCTTTGATACCACTGATGGACCTAAGGGCAGTGGTGATAGTGGAGTTGCTATGGGTGAGCGGTTCCAGAAGAGAGTCAAGGTGTTGGAGGGCGGCAGGAGAGACAGGGGCAAGAAGAGGTAAAGAGGTGGTTAAGGAACATATTTTTAGGATTCTTGTTCTGTCTACAATACAATGCTGGTTTGTTTGTTAGTTTGGTTCTTCGATCATGGGTTGAACAGGGGAGAAACTGTCCTCCGTTTGAAGCGATATGGGACAATGGCAAGGGTTTGTGACGCCACAGAAGCCTCTGGTGGGTGTCCTCTTATGCCTCTCTCCGTCTCCTTCAAGGCCTTCAAGACTGGAAGATATCAATCTCACGGCGTTACCCGATAGAAAACCGAACGCTTTCCTATATCCAGTAAAGCTTTGGCCTTTTCGTACCAGACTAACAAACAAATCAGGGCTGGATTGTATTGTCATTCTTGGCCCTCTATACGGGCCATCATATCAACGAATTCACCTAAATTCTCCGTTCAACACCCTTTTACTTGACCTTTCCTGACCATCCATCATTGCTTGTCTCGATATCAGACATTCAGCCTTGTTCATCATCCTTCATTGCCGACACTCAGGTCACAATACGCATAGTCCTCCCGCGAATCTCCTCCTCACGTACATGGCGTACTCCATTCACCATGGTACCCTGATCCTCCGCCTCCCTAGCCTGCAGTCTGTTGCGGAGTCTGTCCTCAGCCGCAACCACCTTCATAGGCAAGTTCTCGCCCAGACCAAAGAAGACAAAGAACGCCCACTTCCAGCGGAACGGGTTGATAGCAACGCAGAAGAAGAACCACCACATGAGCTCGAGGTACGTAAAGAACTCAAACGGTCCGACGGGGCTCCTCGCCTTCAGGAAAGTCGTCATGTCAATCCACCGCTTCATCCAGAACGTGGAAGGGCGGGTGCGCTCATCGAGCAAGAAGACCAACAGCAGCCTCGTGTAGATGCCAATGTGCCAGTTGCCCACCGATCCGATACCGTTCACGTATGTGCAGTTGATGGCCGACACGCTCGGGAACTGCGGCGGGAAGGTTTGCAAGTACCAGTTGGGCGGCCTGTAGTCTCCCTCCAGACACTCCTTGGGCAAGAAGTCCAGCTTGGGCCTTTCGTATCCAGTAGCCATGATCACCATGTCGCCCTCGATCTCCTCTGTCTGTCCCGGATCTTCGGGGTTCGTTCCCTTCTCGCGGCGGTTGATCTTGACTCCGTTCTCGGTAAACCCTTCAATGTCGCAGCGCAACCACTTCACCTTGCCACTACGAATCTGGTTCATAACCTCCGAGTTGACCATGGGCGTGTCTGTGAAGAGTCCCTTCTTGTCCGAAGGCGGGGCAATATCCTCCAGCTCCCGGTAGAACAGCTTGCGAAGGAAGAACTCGGGAATCCAGCTGAACCGGGTCTCCTGGCCGAAGATGTTGAGCGCCAGCAGCATGTTAACGACAGGGTTGCGGGGGATGATCCACTTCTCGGAACGAGCGAGGACGTATACCTGAGCGGCGCCCTCCTGGACGGCGAACTCAAGGCTCTCGACGGCGCTGGCGCCGCCGCCGATGATGATCAGCGTCTTGCCCTTGGCGGCTTTACCGGTGAGCTGGCTCGAGTGGTGGATCTCGCCCTGGAAGGAGTCCATGCCGGGCATATGGGGAATCTTGGGGTTGCCGCAGGTGCCGACGGCGCAGATTATGCCATCAAATTGGCCGTAGGTCTCGGCGTCATTGTTAATGATCCATTTCTTGGTCTGGTCCTGGCGGGCGCTGGTGACGGGGGTTTCGAAGACGGTGCGCTCGTCAAGGCGGTAACGCTTCCAGAGCTCGCGGACCTGGGAGAGGATTTGTTGCTTGTCCGGGTAACCTTGCTTCCAGTTTACTGAGGGGTGGAAGCGGTACATGAGGGAGTGGATTTGTAGGCTGGAGGTGTTGTTTACTCTCTGCACAAGGGGAAGGAAGGAATGGTTAGAGATCGTGGTCGCTTGCTGGGAGATAGATCACTTACACTCCAGATTCCTCCAATGTTCTCCTCCTTTCCGGCCTCAAAGATCCGAACATCGCAGCCATGACCGATGCAGTGGGCAGCACTCGTAATGCCAGTGATACCACCGCCAATGACTGCGATTCTGGGCCGACCAAGACGTGCCTTGGGCCTTGGAGGTGTGGGTGATAGCAGCTTGTCCAGCACAAACTGAATGACTTGGAAGATGAAAAGTAGCGGGTGTAAGATGGGGTTCTGGACCCTCGATTCGAGCGTCATCTTGAAGACGATTTAGATGTTGTGGCTGAACATACGACGGCTTGAAGGCTGTTGGTTTGATGATTGATGGAGTACTTCACTTAACACAGCCAGAGGACTGCGTCGATTCGATGGTTTTCTTGTGAGACTTCGGGTTGATTTGTTGATCGCTTTGAAAAGGGAACAAGAGGGATGGATATTGACTTGGACAAAAGCATTCGATGAAATAAGCGGCGTGAAGCTTTTCTTTTGTTTCCTTCTCTTGTAGCTTAAAGTGGTTCCTGAATTTAAGTGGGATGCTTGACGTCATCGCGACGAGAGCATAGCTGTGCATGTGAAAATCCCACTCCACCGTACAGTCCGATACTGGTTTGTTTGTTAGCTCGAGACCTCTAGTCAACTTGTCCAGGCGTTTCAATAAGAAATTGATATGTTTTTTTTCGATAATAGGGGCTTAAAATTAGCTTGAATATGACAAACCAGATACTGATAATCTATTTTTCACTATCATTTATTCATTTTAAAGTACTATTGCGGCGTTCAGGATGGGTTGGCATGTATCTTACTCGGGGTACAGAGCTAACAAACAAACCAGCATTGGATTGTAGATGCTTTGACAGGTCAATGTCAACACAGGGTAATGTAATGTTGCTGTCATAATGTTACAGACAGTCGCTTGGATGCACCTGTCGCGCCATATGGTATACATACTGATGTTGCTTTTATACCACATTGACCTTGGTTTGGGTGTCAGACTTCTGGAAAGACTGTTGGGCCCCTCTTGTTTCATTCCTGCCACCATAAAAATCAGCATGTGATAGGCCCTTGACTTTGTTGCGCGTCCAACACTTTCGCTTTCCTGAGAATTGGGCAACGCTGCAAAACCGGTCGGATGCAGACCGGCCTACATCTTAAATACCGAGGGCCGTGATATAGTCTCCAGCCTCCGGGTTTTTGCGTCCTAACGAGCCGTTACCGACACTCGTCCAACTGCAAAAAGTGATAAGACCTGAAGAAAATGAGGGGCCTAAAATGAGAGGTCATAGACCCAAACCCAGTCGCTCAAATCCTCAATTCCTTCACGAAATGCAGTTGCCGGCCTCTCACAGTATCGTCGGACACGCTGCGACTAGATGCTTTCCCACGGGCTTTCGTACAAGCGCCTCTTGCAAAATGCACAATTTGTTGTCTCGAATGGCTTATCTTCGTTGACATTGTCTTCCTGCCTGAGGCCCAGCGCGTCTCTCAGACAACACGAAAGGCGATGTTATCATTGGCCAGACGATGGAGGCCTACAATGACTTGCCGTCAGGCACCCAGCAAGCCAGACAAGAGCAAACGACGATGCCTGCTCGATTTTTGACAAGAGCAGCGGTATGGACGCATATATGGAGGGATTGTCCCTTATCCGGCGACGACAAGTGAATATGATGGCGACCGCACAAACCTACAGTGTACATTTTAATCTGTTGGTGCCGTCCGGTTTTGGTTGGAAAATCACTTGGGTGCTTCGCCTTCTGAAATGTGAGTTAAGTTCGTCATCCCAGACAGTCTTGACTATTTACTGACGTACTAAAGGACTAAGCAAGCCATTCGAGGTTTCTCGTCGTCTGCTGTTCCTGGCCTTGACGAGTCCGAAGCTAAAATCGACTCCATAATGTCACAGCAATCATGGCGTCAAACCCAGGCGGGAGAGACGACCAACAAGCCCAACTCGGACAAATCCGCCCTCCGTCGGGTTATGAACGAGGTTGGGTGCGGAGTAAAGGATGCGAGGAGGTTTTTGGCGGTAAGCATGAAACGCGTCCTTTCCGTACCTGTGCCCCCGTGGGTGCTAGATGTCCTAACCCAGATGTGTCCGGCCTGTGTAGAGAGCACGGGGTAACGTCGACAGAGCCATCGATATTGGCGTAAGTACAGCATACCCGCCATCCAGAAAACAATTTTACAGGAGTCTGACATGAAATGACCAACAAAAGTGTGGCTGTGATACATCATACTTGCCTCGAGGTAATAACAACGATAATGACGAGTGGGATTTTACTCTGCCCAGAGTCCACGACGGAAACACATACCGACTGGGCGCCGATGCGGATTCTGATAACGGGAGCGATTCGGGACTTAACACTCCCAACAGCTCGTCCAGCAAGCTTGGTTCAAGAGGCGACAACGAACTTGACCTCGAAAAGCTCGTGGGCGATATCCAGGCGGGCCAGGGTTGCGATGAGATCCGCAGCAGGCTCACTCGTTACCGAGAGCACATGAAGCCGGACAAGCTACGTGAGGGGCTGAACGGTTTGGTCCTGGGGTTTCCTGGCTTCTTTTACGTCGTCGAGACGCTCAACGTTGAGTTGGTGAGGATGTGGGCCGAGTACGGGGGTGATGTGAACGTCACTTACGGGTCAGCTAAACCGCTTCCACTGATTGCGTATGTCATTGCCCTAGGGAGCTCGTATGCCACCGATACGACGGCAATCCTCCGAACGCTTCTCGGCTTGGGAGCATCAGTGGCTGGCATCCCAAAGGCTTTTCACACTCCTTTGGAGCGGGATCTTGCTGACGATGGCCCTTCGGTTGACGAGCTTGGGGACTTAGGGGATGAGAACAAGAAGTGGTGTACTCCCAAAGTTAGGAAGCGTATTGCGGCCACTCTCAATTCTCGCTTCGAGCAGCGGTACATTCTTCACCGCGCTGCTGGGTTGAACCGGTTTTCGGGTGCGAAGAGACAGGTGGCCAAGCTACATAAGGCCGAAGACTTGTTAGGCGTCCACTACTTCCTTGTTGGACAAACTGCTGCCATCACTTATGTTGTTGACAGATTGCTTTGGTAAGGACATACAGTTCTTCTTTGCCTGCGAGAACCTTCCCAACACCAGCCTTGACTATTTCTTTGCTGACCCTCGCTCACTGCTTAGTTATGTCGCCCTCCAGACGGAAAGGCCCATTGTACTCTTGTTCGCTGGCCCCAGTGGACACGGTAAAACCGAGCTGGCACGGCAGCTCGGCAGTCTCATATCTTTGGATCTGCTCACCGTCGATTGCACAAATATGCACTCTGGGTTTGACCTTTGGGGGCCGGTCAAGCCATATGTGGGCTACACAGACGGGTCCAAGCTGAACAACTTCCTTGCGGAACATAGCGGGAGACGCAGCATAGTCTTTCTGGACGAATTCGAGAAGATGGATCAGGAAATCCGAAATACGCTTCTTCTGCCGTTTCAGGCTGGTAAGCATTCACCGCCAAACTTGCCGTGGGCGCCTCTTGCTGACTTTAATTTCCTGCCTGAAGGATTCTGTTTAGATCTCAGAAAAGAGCTGCTGACGCCGGTTGACTGCAGGAAAACGATATGGATTATGGCGACAAATGCGTTTGATGAGACGATCCATGCTTTCTGCAATACCCATGAAAAGATTCTTTTCTCTGATGAGCCTGGACAAGAAGGACAACGGCTCGTGCAAAAGCTGTCAAGGTCGATCCAGAAGGAGAGCGTAACAAAGTTCGGTGTAAGCAACCTTTGCAACAGAAGTGAGGACAACAAGAAATGGAGGCCACGATACTGACCCCTGGGAAACCTAGGCACCACTGTCCGGTCGCATATCCGACTTTGTTCCTTTCCTCACCTTCTCGCCCTCAGAACAAGCTGCGGTAGCAGACAGAATTCTAGCTGATTTCGGCCGCGATGTGATCAAGCCGGTCAAGGTTAGCGACGTGGTGGGCAAGTCTCACATGGTTGGGGATCTTGACCTCCAAGTCCGGCGTGGGTACTCGGTCTGCAAAGCCTTGGCTGCTCAGGGGTACGTGCAGGAGTTGGGGGCACGCAGCATCACGAACACGGTGGATCGCGACATTAGGGTACCGGTTGTGAACGAGTACTTGATGAACAGGGAGGTGATTCGGGAGGATCAGGGGAGATGTACGTTTGTGGTTGGCGTGGATGAGGATGGTATGATTGATGTGTCGGAGTCGTCCAGTGAGGGGGTAACTGGGTCGTTGTGATACTGTGAAGAAATCGGCCCACAAGAAGATGCGCGAAAGGATACTTCGTTGTTGGTTACCTAGCCCTCAGTTAAAGCGGAAGAATATCCCAGCATCTTGAGGATTGCGAAATTCTTTTGTGTCCAATTGGGGCTTGGCCCTGGCAAGCTGAGAGTAAAAGGGCAAGAAGAGTGTTGACATTGTGGCCAGAAATAGAAAGAACGAGGCAGAATGGTTCCATATCAACCCGCGTCAATCGACAGCAGAACAGGAAAAGGAGAAAGGAAAGGAGCAATGGAAGAAGCCGAGTACTTACCTAGGTAGTCATGTTGGCGTGCCAGAAGTGAAATTTCGTGGATATCACTTCCTCGGCCGATAATCACCCGACCTATGCTTGTGAATGCCCGATCGGAAGGATCGATGCTGTTGAAATTCCGTGATCATGTTCATGCTGTTCACTGCCATTTCACTCATGGCCTGCCATACCATATGTTTCCGGGCCGAACTTCTGTGATTAGCTATAAAGCTGCGAGACCGCCATGTTCACATTACGTCTCTGTATGATTTGCTAGAGTATGGTGATTGTTCTCTCTCGCTCGGCATCGAGGGTATGGGTAAATAATCAACCGGCTCAGTGGGCAGCCTCTGAGCGTGCCGTTAACGGAGACGAGAGTGACAGTGCTTACAGGAACACGCAGACACTCTGTTTACGGGAGATCGGTACTCATAGTTTCGGTCCTTCTACCGTAGTATAGCTCGACTACGTAACTTCATTTGTAAACTGTAACCATCGTGATATTGCCGGTCCCTGGAGTTGAAGGGGGGACTATGAGCGAAGTCCCCTGCGCTCATCAACGCTTTCGATTTGAGTGCCCACGCATGAATTTCATCAGCCGGATTGTAGTAACCTTTGAGCATCGTTGTTGATACGCCATCAACAGCCTCGTGAACGAACCATGCGTGGCCGCAGTCGAGATGACCGAGATGCTTATATTGGTCCAGCTGGGAGGTTGCTCTGAATGCCACTGATATCACCACATCAAGTGACGGTGTTGTGTGACATGCATAGAAGTTTGACGAGGAGGCATGTGGTGATTGGTGTGTGACTGTAGCTACAGCTACATTGAGATCTCTCCCCGGTCAACCGGTACGAAAGCTTATGGTTGTGGAAGCTCAAACCGGGAAGGCTCGAACCATTCCCGCGGGATGTGGCAATTCGAGATCCATGACAGACATCAACGAAAGAACTGAAGGGTATCAACTTGGGTTCCGGGGTGGAAATACTGTCGATGAGCCTCTCGGTTTCCAGGACCGCAGGATTCAATAAATACGAGCAAGCTTTACAGTACCTAGAGAACTGGTGCCGAGTCAAGATATAAAGGTCATTCCTCCAAGGCTTGGAATCCTACATTCGGTTCCGTTGTCGCATGCCGCGTGCAGTAATGTAGACGCCCCAGATTCAGGTTAACCGACAGTTTTGAAGGTTGGGATCTGGGTTGAATCCAGAAGCATGGCGGGTGCATATCTGTGCAGTAGTGCCGGAGAGAATTGCGTGGCGCGTGCGTGTTTTGCGCCATTTTCTCCCGGCCCAAGAAAGGTTTACGGTACCTTAAACTTAAACAGTTGGTGATTCCGTCAGGGAGCTTATAGCGTGCTGCTAAGATACTGGGAAAGTAGCATGAAGTAGCCGAATGGTTGCATTTTGGTGTTGGCGAAACCTCATTGGCCACAAGCCACTGTCGGTACGAAGAATGGCGCAAAACACGGTTAAAGAGATGGATAGGAGAGAAGGAATCGTGGGTGAATCTTACACCTTATTACCATGTTCGGTTAAGAGAAGTTCGAGGAATGGGCAGATGTGATAGATGATGAGAAGTCGGAATTGGCCCGTTAACAGATTGTAATATCCGTGCCTGGCCGGCCCGAGAGGCTGGTGATGGCCATCAATGTCAACCGGTTGAGTGCTTTGACACGGCAACGGGAAAGATCGGATGATTGCGATAGTTGTCTGGTTGTCAAATGGAAACTCCAAGGGTGACTCGATGGGATCGAGTAATCTCTTTTAGGTTCAGACCAGTGGTGCGGGGCAAGATAGAGATAGCCGCAAGATAGCCTTGATAGCTTATTTGCTTATCTCTGGCCTTTTAGCGGGCACTAAGCCCGACCTGGTGACGCCTATGCAGTGCACAGCCAAAGCCATGCCGACAGCACCAAGCGCAGAGCCCTGCATGACTGCTGCCAAGAAGGCGAGCCATTTCTGCTAAGTGCCAGCCAAGCCCGACCGAGTGGGACTCAACAACGGAACGAGACGAGACCAAAAAATGATTCTTCTCGAAACCCTAGCCGATAAGGGATTGACGAATCACGATGAGTGAATTGAGGGAAGCTGGGTCCGGTCTAAGCTTGATCAGGCCAGGAAACAAGTGTGCCACGCCGTCACCAGCGGCTTTTTTTTTTGTGCTCTTTGTCAATGAGCTTCCGATTGATTGGAATTCCACTCGCTGGTTGTCCTTCCGTGCCAGCAACGTGCTTCTTTGCTCGATTTGGACTGACTGACGCTACCGTCGCACGTCGCTACTACCGTTGGATGCCCCGCGTGGCCGGTTTCAGTCCGAAATCATCAATGATCTTCATTGCTTCTGATATCATTTGCAACACCTTTTTTTGCCTCGAGTTCCCAATTCCGTCACAAAGACCACAGAGTACCAGACCGCCCATGGCTGCCCTTGATTCTCTGCCTCAGCGGACAGGGCTTCCAAAATCCCCTTGAGCCCTCTCGCCGCGCCTCTGTCGGTCCATGAACCCGTGATTCACCGATCTTTTGGGTGAAGATGGACCTCATTCTCCCCTTCTCCAGGACACCCTAGCAGCTGCCTAGTCATGCTAGCGTGGCGCTGCGTGGGGGCTCGGAGGGCTCGACTCAGCTTTTTCACATCGACACGATCAAGGTGTCTGGTATCCGGAATAATCCACTCTGTATTGGAAATACACTCGGGCGAGCGAGACGATACGGACACTCTCCCGTTTTTACCCCAACCAGAATTAAAACAAAGAAAGCGCACTTTGCCCCACATGGCATGCGTTCTGCAGCGTTCAATATGCAGGCAGGGTAGGTCTATCATCGCGAGATAGTGTTGCATTGCTTGGCCTGATATCATGTCAATACCGTATGTCAGTGGTACCTGACAACCACCACTGCATTGCAGAGCCATTGCAGAGAGCATCTTTGATGCAGATAAAATTAAGGTGTTGCCCCCTTCCCATCCATCTCCTTCTCGTCTGTCAATATTCCGAGTGCAGGTTTGCCACCTTTTCCACCCGTCGAACACCAGCCCTCCAACAGAACGAGACCCGTGAAGCATAAAGTTCAACGTGCTCCAGTCCCTTTCCGTTTTTCTGGTCAAATCCGGCAACATTCCGTGCTCCACCCCGGTTATTCGTCGAGTCAACAAATCGTCCAGGTCCCCGTGAAGAAAAGAGCCAAGTGAAGAGCCCCTGCCTTGTCTGCTTGGAAGGAAGGCTACAATCGGTGCCAATCGACCGACCGAATCTCAGTCGGTCTTCGCTCCACCCGGTCTCCGTTGGCGGAAAAAGACGAGGGTCGACGTCGTCGCCCAACCCTCTTTTGCTCGGCTTTTTGCTCGACTGCCGTTCCCCCGCATTCACGTGTTGCCGCGCCGCCTCCACCGGATCCTCCCGCAGAAAAAAGAACTGCCAAAAAGGCCCACGGCCCGCGAGAAAAAGGGGGAAAGAGAGAGGGAGAGAGAGAGAGAGAAGTTCGTGTGTTGCTTCGGGAGAAGAAAAATCTCGTGCTTCCACCACCGAACCACCGCCCCTCCCTCGCCTCTCGTTTCGACGACCACGCCGCCAACTACCTGACCAGCTCAAGTCCTCTCACCAACCAATCATCACCAGAAAGGAAGAATGGCAGAGAAACGCAGCGCCGTAGGACGCTGGTCGGACTGGCTGGCCGTCGAAGCCGAGCCCGGGCTCACCACAGCCCAGTTGATGGTGCGAAACCTTGCCTCTTTGCCCTGAGATTGACATCACACAGAGACTATCCTCACTCGATCTCATCGCATTCGCATTCGTTGGAATTGCCGCAGCCCAAGACTGACACTTGCCGTTTTCCTCACAACAGTTGACGAACCACGACCTGAAGCCCGTGGAGGCCGAGCGTCGAACATGGGGTGCTTGGAACTTTGTCGGCTTCTGGATTGCTGACTCGTTCAACATCAACACCTGGATGATCTCGTCGTCCATGATGGTGAATGGTTTGTCATGGTGGCAATCGTGGCTGTGTGTTTGGATCGGTTATGCCATCTCGGGCTGCTTCATCTGCTTGACCGGCCGCATTGGCGCTACTTATCACATTGGCTTCCCCGTCGCCAGCAGATCCTCCTTCGGCATCTGGGGTAGCTTGTGGCCTGTCCTCAACAGAGCTGCCATGGGTATGTGGCGTTCACTCCTTCCCTCATCCCATGTTGATTCATACATGACGAATCTTCTCATTTCATGAGTGCCCTCTGCTAACCTTGGTGGAAATAGCTTGTATATGGTATGGTGTTCAGGCTTATATTGGAGGTCACTGTGTCTATCTCATGATTCGATCCATCTGGAAGGCCTGGGTAAGTGATTCTCTATATCAATCTCATAAGATCATGTTAATTCTAACTATAGTGTTCAGGACCGTGAGACGATTCCCAACACCTTCTCTCCTACATCAGGCACCACGACAGCCGACTTTGTCTCTTTCTTCATCTTCTGGCTCTGCTCATTGCCCGCTATTTGGTTCCCTGTTCACAAGATCCGCCATCTGTTTACCGTCAAGGCCTACTTCGTCCCCTCGGCCGCCATTGCCTTCATGATCTGGGCCATTGTCCGTGCCGGCGACATTGGCCCCATCATTCGCCAGCCATCTTCCCTGAAGGGCAGCGACCTTGCCTGGGAGTTCGTCAAGGGTATCATGACCTCGATCGCCAACTTCGCCACTCTCATCGTCAACGACCCCGACTTTTCTCGTTTCGCCAGAAAGCCCAAGGATGCGGTCTGGTCCCAGCTCTTGACGATTCCTACGGGCTTCGCCATCACTTCGCTCATCGGTATTCTTGTCTCGTCCTGTTCGTTCTCGATCTACGGCGAAGCTGTTTGGGATCCACTCGACTTGCTGGAGAAATTCCTGGACGAAGGCAACTCGGCCGAGCGCTTCGGCGTCTTTGTCATCTCTTTCGCCTTCTCGCTCGCCCAGCTTGGTACCAACATTGCCGCCAACTCGGTATCCGCCGGCGCTGATCTGACTGCTTTGTTGCCTCGTTGGATTAACATTCGCCGTGGTGGTTATCTCTGCGCGGCCGTCGGTCTGGCTATGAACCCCTGGACCCTCCTCACCTCCAACAACCAGTTCACCACCTACCTCTCGGCCTATAGCGTCTTCCTCTCCTCGATCGCCGGTGTCATCATCTTCGACTACTACGTTGTTCGCCGCGGTTATCTCGAAGTCAAGGAACTCTACGATGGACGCAGAACCGGACCCTATTATTACACCTGGGGTATCCACTGGCGCGCCTATGCCGCTTATATTGCCGGTATCTTGATCAACGTGGTCGGTTTTGCCGGAGCGGTTGGAAGGGAAGTTCCGATTGGAGCCACCTACATTTACAACGTTAACTTTTTTGCCGGTTTTCTCGTCTCCGGCGGCGTTTACTGGCTTCTCTGCCACTTCTTTCCCGTCCCGGCCGTTAGCGACAAGTGGATGGAAGTTGGCGACGAGATTGAGGATCTCAGGGTTGCGTACGACAGCGACAGCGCGACCGGAAGCGGCCACGAAATCTATGTTGATCCCATGGTTGGAAAGCCCTACAAGCTGGGCACGGATGACAGCAAGATTGTCTAGGAACGCAAGACATTTTTTTGCGGATGTTTTTAAGCGCACACTACTCAAACGCTACGCACTCACACTACAAACAAGGGAACGGAGTAATGCGGCTGGTCTGTTTTTTGCATAGACAAGGCTTCCTCTGATGAACAGATGACCGGCCAGGTTTGGTTGTGTAATGACTCCTTTCTCTTTTGGGTTTTGGATTTGGGATTGGAAATGCCACGTACGCGGAATAAAGCGCAATGATAGTAATTAGGCTAGGCTTAGGGGAGAGCGTCCTGTTTGTTATTTGTGGTTAGGAATACCCCGTTGGTTACGATTCACGACTTCATGAGATATGAATAATGATAATGAAGAGACTACGTGTTATACGTACATACGTTTTATCCCTTTTTTGCGTTGTGTGTTGTGTGTGTATGTTCGTTGCGTGTGTTTGTCATTTGTGTACTGTGGTTTGTTTATGTGTTTATTCCCTGTCTTTTACCCCTTTTCCCTTTTAGAAATGCATCAAAATCAAATACTCTGGAGTATGAGGATATCATATAGGTATCACCAACTTCTTACCCTTGTCGAACGTGAACAGACCTCAAGATCAGACATTAAGCTCTCAAAGATGAGTTCAGCCTCACACTGTGTCATGTCCACTTACCCACCCAGCGACCCAAACTGCTTATTTTTCAGTGGGGATTCAAAATTGGAGAAATGACTTGAATCAACAGTCAACCCGAGAAATGTCAAACTGTTCAACATTGCCATACTCCCATTCCCAGTTTTGAGCCATATGGCAATCTTGAACTCAGACAGCCAAAGGTGTCAGACAACCACTTCCCCATGTGAGGGTTAGGGTCAAAGCCTATAATGAACTACTAACAACCTTCAAATATTCTGCCCACCAACCGATACCATTCAACACCCTGTACGGGAGAAAAAAAAAAATTTTTGATCATCAATCTATCCGCTAGTTCCAAGTGTTTTCGCACCGGTTTGACAGATGAACGGCTCTTCATTGTCGAGAAATCGTCGAGTGAGCTTGGGGGAACTGGCTCTTAGGACATGTTTGGGGAAAGCACATCTGGACTGGGCCAACCAAGACTGGGTCTTAGCGGATACACCTGTGACTTGCCCGCGCGATGGAAGATCGGAAGGTGTGCATCGACGACATTTGTCGCCCACCATTTACCGCTTCTATCTCATCCAGTTTGTCGGGCATTTGTGGGATTGCATTTTCTTCCTTTTCATTAACATGTTGGATGGTTTGCATCGCCATTGTTATCACCATATTCTTGCACCAAAGTCTTGGAAGTCCATGTCCTTGTCGCCCATTCACTCAGTGGGCTTCCCTTTCCCATCACCACTCCCTTCCAGTATTTCCAGTACTACCCAACTTTCTCTTTCCCCTCTTCCGTTACAATCACAGAATAAACTACACTTTTTCTTTTTTTGTCGTCGTCTTTGTTACACCTCCGTCACTTTCGCCTGTCCCTGGCTTGACGCTGAGGGGTCGTCTCTCGAGTCTAGAGATCTATGGTAGCATCGGCCAAAATGCTAATGGCGCGTCAGCCACGCAGGCAGGCGCAAGGCAAGTCACGTTTCTTCTGCATGTCTACCTACAATGTCTTGTTTGCTTGACGATTCTCTCTCGTTACGGCCTGAAAGGTTTATCGTCTGTCTGTCAGCAGTGTCTCTCTGTCCCGACACAACCTCATCATTCGCCCGCTTCTTCAACCAGAACTTTGTATTCATGGAACCCCAAGAACCCCTAGGGACGAAAGCACCTGAGACCAGTCCACAGGATTCTTCGTGGCGCAAATATTGTGATATTTGCTGCAATACCATTGAAGATCGCACAGAATTGCGCTCATATCGGCGGAATCCTAAGGAAATATACGAGTCAGCAGAGGAAGGATGTTGGACGTGCAGAATCATTCTGGGTTCTTTTGTAGCTCTCGTTGGCGAAGAGGAATGCTTGCTTGCGACCAAGATCTCGTTTTTGGGAATTTATAATGGATTTGCAGAAATGAAACTGCATCAACGCAGCCCGGAACCAGGTGTTTATCTTCGATTCTCTACTACCGGTCAGTTCATTTATATTCTTACGACCCCCTTTGCCTGAGCTCTACATTTAGTTGGCCTAGCTTGTCATAGGGTACCATGTGAGCAAGGAATCCCAGATTGTTACACTTATACCCATGCCTCCAGATCTTTCAACTAACACTCACCAGATATAAGACCCCCTTACACGCCATGGAGGGCGATGCAGAAATCTCTGGTTCTTTCTATTGATGCCTTGATACAAGTCAAGACTCTCGAATGGATAGTTGAGCAAATCAATGCCTGTCTAAAAGAACACGATACCTGCGAGGATACTTCATTGTTGAGCCTTCCGACCGCGTTGTTGACGTCAACTATGCACCTGATAAAGTGCGTATCATACCAACCAATGGGGCAAGTGGAACGTATATCACACTCAGTCATTGCTGGGGTGATCCGGGTCTCATGAGTACCAAACTCACCGCTAATAATCTCGAAGAGTATATGAATGAGGGTATCTCGCTTGACGATTTCGCACGCACATTCCGGGATGCGATCGAGTTGACTAAAGACCTTAGCGTCCCATATCTGTGGATCGACTTGTTGTGCATTAACCAAGCAGATCCAAGTAAAGACATGGAAGTCACACCAAGATGGTGAGAGAAGACTGGGAGCGAGAGTCCGCCTCCGTGTGTACGGTTTTTGCCGGTTCATACGTCATTCTGGGTGCATTGGCTTCTCCTAATTGCTGGGGAGGTCTCTCCGCTCCTGCCGCGAGTGGTGTCAGCCAGGTTAGTACTCTGCCCGATGGTATTCCATTCTACCTCTACACAGAGGAACCTCACGATCACAATAAGAAACATCTCCAATCCCGCGCATGGGTTAATCAGGAGACCCTTGTGTCGCCACGCACTCTGTATTTCTTAGGTCGCGAGGCTATGTTGCTCTGCAGAGACTACAAATCATGCCAGTGTGGTCAATATAAACTCTTTTTACAGCAGGACATGGATATAATGGGCAACAGCACTGCCTTTTTCAAACTCCCTGCGAGAGCTACCAAACATGGGGCTGGAACTCAGTTAGACAAATCAGTTTCATGGGTCAAGGCCAGATGGAATAAATCACTTCCATAGGCCAAATGGCATTTGCTGGTCACTCGCTACGGTTACCAAACCGACCTTGGTTTTGTGAGCGACAGACTTATGGCAATTGAGGGGCTTGCTGGATATTTACAGCACTGGAGGCCGGGCGAGCGTTACTTTGGGGGAGTCTGGTCGGACTCATTTGCCAAGGACCTGCTCTGGAGAATAAGAACCTACTCTCACAAGCGACTGAGAGTTGGTCCAGATAACATCAAGACAAAATGGAGCAGCGAAAAGTGGCTTTTCCCGACATGGTCATGGGCCTCGCTGAGCAAATGAGAAGCATCGTATCCGTGTGGAATACGTTGATTTTAGTGAACTGATGATGCTCTCCCTCCATGGCACCGAGAAAGAGGCGCGGCTCTACCCGGATAGCGCCTTCTTGTTACGTCCTGTCGGCGAACCTTTTGCACAACATGAAATAGCAACCGGACAAAAGCCCCGACATACCACGGAAAAGAGGCGCGACTACGAACTCAACGTCGAAGGCATTCTCATTCCAGTCACACGGTTACAGCTGTTTGAAGCGGAAGGGGGAGGGCTTAGCACCATGAACCGTAACTATTGCAACTTCTGGTGTGACTTTGGCTTGGTCAGTTTCCAAGACTGGTTCAGGGAGGAATATCCTGCGGGCTCCGCAGAGCCAACGTTTTACTGTCTGCGTATGATGAAATACATAGGTCGGAGTGGGGCACTATATGGGGTTGGTACTCCGTTGTGTTGACGAGGAAAACCAACTTTACGAAAGGCTTGGGGTCTTAGAACAGCGGTATTGCTTAGGAAAGACGATCCTGAAGAGTACCTAGACGAACATCGTTCTGCCAAGAAGAGCAGTTGGAAGCGAGATTGGTGGCAAGAAGAAGGTGAGCCGGAGGCCAGGGTCATAACTTTGGTTTGAGTCTGGGGATGTCTTCTTGTGAGGAATGTCACTGATCGGAGTTCATGTCTTGTGCCTCTCTAATGCGCAATTCTTTCTATTTCTGGTCTCTCATCTTGCGCTACTGTCTTTTTTCTCTGTTGTTCTTCTCTTGCGGTCCTTTTCTTCCTTCTTCCTTCTTCCTTCTTCCTTCTTCCTTCTTCCTTCTTCCTTCTTCCTTCTTCCTTCTTCCTTTCTTTTTCACAGATAAAAGACAGAACATTATTCAGCGCGAGTACAACAGTTTAGTATCAAGAGCCTCATCCCATATGCCAAGACACTCATGTTCTAAGGAAAGCACCACAGAAACATCAAGTACATGATATGGGTCACACCATTGAATACCTTATCATGGCAAATTCGCATACAAGACATGGGTCGGGTAACATAGTAGGGTTAGTAGGATCTAATATTAAAGCCCGAGTTAGCTCGCGTCACAGACAAGAACATCGTCGATAAGTTAGTCAGTTATCAAATTTCAGTGTTTATCATTTTGACCTCCAGTACGACGTAAGAACTCGAGGGAGCGTCTTATCAAAGAAGACCGGGGCAAACCTATCCCTTCGAATAAGAGAGATAACTCTCGAGCCAAAAGCACAATATCAGCTGCTTTTATTTTGGTGACGCTAGGTATTACGGTGGTTTAGACACAGATGGTCCGGGTTGTATGAAACTTACCATGGCGAATTACTCTTCGGACTCTTCGGACCCTGCCGGATGACCGTATTCCCAGCACATATAGCTCTGAATCTTGTCCTAGGTCCCAGGTAGGTTGGGAAGCCCCATGTAGCCACCTTGGCGATATTGGGCCAAGTTCCTGTGGCCAGGAGCGTGTAGGTCGAGGTAACTGCAGCCGAAATTCTCTTCGCAGGACGAGTCCTTAAGTTAACAAAAGGCCGCTGGCTAGATATATGATATGATCCTATTCAGCCACAGCTTAGAAGAGATGGAATGAAGGGGGAAGGGGGCTACTGACCATTAGAAGCGGCAAATGCCTTTGACAATACGAATACCCGAGATGTTCATAAAAACGCTCGAGACCTGCCTGGTGAGTTTGGGACATAGCTTGATTATCGGAGAGTTCGGTGTCAGTCACAGCTGCCTGTGCACATGTACGATGCTGCTATATCGGGGTCAGCAAGGTAAGGTGAACTTACTGCATTCGTCGGTTTCGTCGCTAATGGTCTCGTTGTATCCACGGTATTCGTCATCTACGTAGAGGCTGACCCAAAAGGTGGCGGCACGCTTTGCGAGGTCCTGGCCGTCAGTCCTCAAACCCGATGGGAGGGCCATGGCGGCCTTGAAGGCGGTAAGGGCGGTGAGAATAGAAATGAGCTGCATAGTGCCTAGTAAGTGTGTTTCTTACATCAACGTACCTGGCGATTGTACTCCAAAAAGGTATCCAAGAACTATAGCACGACGGGCCGGGTACAATGTGTAAAAGACCGTTGTTCGGGGCCAAAACTAGGTCTGCGAATAAGGAGGCCGAGACCCAGATCTTTAATGAGCTTTAGAAAGAACAGACCCTGGCTTCGCTTCATCATCAACTCCCGTTGCTTTGTTCATTTAATTTATCTGTTATTTGATTCAATTTTTTGGCTTTGTCGGGATCGTTTGACTTGACCGCTGCACATGCCTCTTACTGACACATTTCAAATAACAGACAGCCGTCTCATCACCCGGTGGTSACCACCGGGTTGTTTCTTATGCCGAGGCCTGAAGGATACAGGGGTAGTGGTAAAGTTAACTTGCGCCGAGAGATCTCGGAGTTCGACAAGGAACTACTGTAACTTGTTACAACCGTCGTATTTCCAAATATGACTACATATCCAATTCTCTTGGCTTCCATTCCCAGGCTGGTTGATAGACAACTCTGATATCTCGTAGCCCGTATCGATACGTTACTCCTCTCCACTTCAGGCCTCAAGGGTATACTGCCATCAACATCTGTGTACTAATTTTCTAGATAGATCTCAACAACGGTTCCGAGCTTGGGCATCCGTCCATATCGTGACGATTTGATGTCCTTTACCCCCTCGGCCCACAAGGTCTCGAAAGGCTCCAAATATTCCGCCAGTCGGTTTCGGTGCTCCGTATTGCTGACAAACTTGTCAACGGTGAAATGGAGCAAAACAACACTCAAAACCAGAATAGGGCAGCCCATCACCAAACAACTTATGGTGAGGAGCAGATCCCTTGGTCAAGACAGTTTTGTCAGGACTCCAATGAAGGAACGAAGATGATGTTTACTAGACAGCAGCCATTCNCAACACTCAAAACCAGAATAGGGCAGCCCATCACCAAACAACTTATGGTGAGGAGCAGATCCCTTGGTCAAGACAGTTTTGTCAGGACTCCAATGAAGGAACGAAGATGATGTTTACTAGACAGCAGCCATTCAACCACCAGAGAGAGGAGAAGCGAAGCTTCGCCCTCTAAGTTAGTTTTCCTCTCAGTGAGAAGCAGATCTGCTGGTCAGTTCACAAGACAAAGGGATTCTGTGACGAACGGCAGTCTGATCTGCCTAAGTGGGATAGCTGAAGGATAATACTATCAGAAGACGTTCGGTGAAGCCAAAGGGTTCACAACAAGTATAGCAGCGGTATACTAGTCTCAATGATGGTGATCTGATTGACTATTGCAGACCTATTTAACAATCTGAGTTCTCCAGTCGTCCCTTTATACCTTGGTGCCTTCTAGTTACATGCGTCTGGCTCATGAGCCTGTCTTGGCAGTTATGAGCCCTCCTTGCTCTGGTCCTGGCTCTTACCCCTGGTGAGGTTTCATTGCCCAGCCTTCACGTGGCTGTTATGTTCCCGATGGTTCGGTGGGCCCTTGTCATCGTTTAAGTTCGTAACAGGTAGTAATGCGGGTGATTCTGCCATTGGTTTGGATAATGGCCGTTACAAGGAGATGCCGAAGGGAGTTACAAGTGGGTATGGCATCGGAATTTGAGCCGGCCCATTAGGTGTGGATAGTTACCTAGGTAGGGACCCTAGATCTGCGGTGTATTTCGAAATCAAGAATGAGTGTTCTGAGCATCGTTTCTCAAAGACACAACCGTAGGAAGTATCTCATAGAGTCGGCGATGCGTTGTGGTTGACTGACGTGATGTTGCATCGTGATGCGAAATCCCCACACTTTTGCTAATCGTTCTGCCTGTGTGACTGGCCCCCTGTAACTGCATATTCTAGTAACTGCATATACGCCACTTTGTGTCAATTATCTGCAGTTGCAAGGGGCAATACTGTAGCCGCTTTCTCGCCTTTCCTACAAGGGCGCCTGCATGCAAGCCTTGTCGGTGGGCTGGAAAGGCGACAACGAAAAAGGGCTTGATTCTGGAGTTGTCTAACGGAAGAGGAGAAACCTGGCGAGGCTGGAAGGCTAGAAACGGTGCGGTCAGGGCAGGGTACAGATGCCTGCCCGGGACCCACCAACAAGCCTCCATTCTATCGCTTGACAACTTAATCAACCAAGACGGCACATAATGGCCACATGCTTTACAATACCTCTAGATACCTTCTCACGGAACATTGACGCAGGTATGTAATGCCCTTCATTGGGTCTCCCTATTTACGTGTAGACCTACCTGCTCCTTTCGGCTAGTATTCCTACAAATAGACCTTGAGATCATTCTTCTACTCAACAACTCAATCCTTGACAATCAGCCAATCGCTTCATTTCATTGCCTTGTGCGCTGTACAAAGGTACTCATGCTACGCCCCCACTTATTGGGACGTCCGGGAACGAATATGTACCAGCTCCCTCTGTACTTAGGAAAAGAAAACAACCCCCCCCCCAAGAATTAGAAACCCATTATAAAGAAGGGCGCGGCGACAGATCGATTCGTCCCTCACCCTTCAAAATTGGTACAACAGTCAAGCTCGCCAAAAGCTAGCAAGCCCGAGATACCGCCATGCCCGTCGTTATTAAGCCGGACCCTGACTCCCAAAGCGGCAAGAACCGCGACGGGGCTACGTCGTCGCCCTTAAACCTACTCTTTCACACCTCGTCCGCCCACTACCGCTACCCCATTCTACACTCATCGTTCAGCTCTCAGCACGATCCTGGGGGTTCCACGAACCCCCCCTTCTCCATTGTGGGCAACAAGAATGGCTTCGTCCATACCGTCATCCGCGCCTGGCAGCAAGACCTGCACCTAAGGATCCGGCCCGACGATGTGTGGCTCGCCATTCTCACCCAGTTTAGTTTCTTCGTCAACAGGAACGCCGAGGCGCTCCGTCATCTCTTGGTTTCCCATCAAGGTCGGCAGGAGGTCGTTGTCGATGTCGATGCCCCCTCGGTCAGGGCTGTAGACGTTGGGGGCTGTTGCCCAACGGCTGGCGGCCATGGTGAAGGAGCGCCTCGTGGACCCTAACATCGCCGACACCCTTCTGCCCACTTTCACTACCACGATGCCACACGACCGAGATGTAGCCGCCATAGCGTTCCTGGGCGTTACACAGGAGTATTTCAGCTCTAAAGTGCGGTTCGGCTGCGGCCTCCCGTCGGTCACCTTGTTAGGAGAGAGAAGCGACTGGGCCGACATTCTCAGGCGTGTGGCCTGGTTCGAGACCCTTGGTCACGAGGAGACGGACGCGTGGACCATCCGGCTGACCAAAGTCCTTACCTACATGGTAGCCAGCTTCGACTCTCCAGACGGGGCCGATGTCAAGAACTTTTGGGTACGCACAGTTCATGAGACAAAAGCAAAGAGCTCTGGCGGCATTGTGAGCCTGTCGGGGTGGCTGACTACGTTTTGTTGGTGGGGGGCTGGTGGCGAGAGAGTCCCGAGCTATACCGATGAACAGCTCTCGAAAATCTCGAGGCCCGGATATTGTCGCTTGACGCTAGACGGTGTCGAGTTTCCCATTATTGAGCAGAAGAGGGTGCCGCCGGGCGTAGTTACAGTCCCGGTCATTTTGCACCAGCATGTACCTAGCAAGGCGATTTTTGTGGGCGGGTCGATGGGCATGCAGGTTTTGAGCAGGAAGACGACCAAACGGCGGCTCAACCTGCTTCGGGATGGTGGCTGCTGTCAGCCATCGAGGACTCAAGTATACCCCCTCCCCAAAGATCGCCCGAAGGACATTGGTACGTCCCTGGTTAGAGGTAGTGTTTGGTACTTTAGTCTATACCTTCGTAACCCGACACAATACATTACGCTGAACATCTCCTCACGTTCAGAGCAAAGTTGGGACCGTCGCCAACCGTATAGCCGGCGACTTCACTGGTCGGAGGGTGCTCAGGGAAATCACCATCGAAGAGGCGCCGTAGAACCATTGCAAAAACACCAAATCCAGCTATCCTTTAGTCTGCGTCCTTTGCTAACCCAAGCCCACAATGCCCATGTTCCAGAACAAATTACCGGGTTAGCCAACCTAAAAAAAGGCTCCGGAGGTATATTTACTGAAGTACACGTGAGAATGATTGGAGGTACACGAGGAAGTCTTAGGATCTACTAGTTTTACGTCCATCATTATTAGCATTTCCRTAACAGACTTTGCATCCATCTCACAGAGATGACCAAGGGAYTCCAATACACATATACAATATCAGTCACATATGCTTCACCAGGACTTTCTAGCCAAGTATACCTAACATGGATTAACAACACTGGTACCTATTCAGCTGCAATTTAGGGGGATTCCTCTTCTCGCAGCCCCCTGCCTTGAGCATCTTGTGTATTTGCTCAGCACTCTTAACCTAGCCCCTACATAGGTGCGTGTACGGTCTGAGCTCCGGGCTTTGTTAGCAACAACTGGTCCAGACTGTCCCCCGCTCCTACGCCTCTTCGTGGGAACAGGAACCTTCTAGGCTCAGTTCGTGACGATATGTTGGATCATTAATTACAAATCCCTCCCTATCACTCCGTCACATGGTGACTGCGATTTTTAGGGGGGAATACTGTAACGACTCAACTGCCTGTCAGACACCCGGACCGCGACAAACATCCATGAGGTGATTGCTGAACAGCGGTGTATACTCAGGTGGACCATGAGCCACAATAAAAGGTGTACTTCAAACAGCCAGCCTGTGTCCAGCCACCGGTACCGCCGTTATTGCCTGTAGACATGAAGCGTTAGTGCGTTTCCTTTTTTTTTTTTTTCTGTCTTCCCCATTCTTGAAGCCCATAGAGAATAATGGAACCAAAAAGGAGAGAGATGACTCACAAAAGACATAATTCTCTCTCACGAGCATGTAAGCTGTGACCTCGCTCGACTCGCCCAGTGGGTAATGGAAGTTCT
>RAON01000220.1:0-46012 GCA_009805295.1 Neurospora sp. FGSC 6877
TTGAAGCCATTCACAACGGTTTATCCCAGCGATCTGCATCGAAGCAATACGGCATCGCCCAGTCCACCTTGTCCAAGCGCATACGGGGCACCACATCCAAGCGCAACTCCAAAATCTCGACTCAACGACTGTCAYCAGCACAAGAGGGCTTCATTTGCAAATGGATATTAAACGAGGAGAAGGCTGGCCGTGCTCCAAACCGTCGTCAGGTGGCTGGATTCGCAACATCGATATTGAAAAGAGGAAGTGATCATAACAAGCTGGGCACCMGTTGGGTAGATYGGTTCATGAAGAGGAATCCTTCCATCAGGACTAAGATTTCTAGCCCTCTCGAGTCAGCGCGGGCTAGAAGATCAACCAAGGAAGCATTCACGGCCTTCTTCGACCTTCTGGAAGCCCAGATTCGCGATAAGRCCATCRTACCAGCCAACATCGCCAATATGGATGAACATGGGCTTCAGGAATTGGAATCCCGGGATGGCAAGGTCCTTGGGAGTGCCTTGACAAAGAAGGTATACGTTACAACCTCTGATGCAACGACCTGGGTATCCRTTATCGAATGTGGCACTGCTGAGGGCAAGAGATTCACCCCCGTCGTCGTCTTTACTGGTGCTTCCCTCCAAGGCCAATGRTTCCCTGATAATATGGACGACGAGCTCAAAAGCTGGAAGTACGACAGCTCTCTAACTGGATGGAGCAATTCAGAGATTGCTTTACGATGGTTGAGCGAGGTTTATCTTCCAGAATCCCAGCCCATCAATGATGATTGGCGTCTTCTGGTCCTCGATGAGCATTCTAGCCACCTCTCTGACGACTTCCTCGTCGAGGCCTTCCAGCACAAAGTTCAGCTGCTCTTTTTACCTCCCCATACCTCTCATAAGACCCAGCCTCTCRATCGGTCTGTCTTTTCAGCRTTGAAGTCATATTTTAGGGACTAACYAGGGATTTCGCTACCTTTGCAGCATCTGCRCCAGTAAATAAACAACGGTTCCTTCAGTGTTATYAGGAAGCCTCACGAAGGGGTGTGAGTGTTAGAAATCTTCAATCAGGCTTCAGGAAGACGGGGATATGGCCAATGAACAGATCTGCTATCCTCGACGACCCGGAAGCCATCGTCAATGACGATGCCTTCCCTGCCCAGCCATCACCMCCCAGAACACCACCCAGAATCGAGGTATCAAAGGATAACATCATTTTCAACACTCCCCAGAAGTCCAGGGATATGCTGGAAGGTATTTACGACGAGTTATCTACCCTCAATCGTAATATCAGAACGGTATACACCAAGGCAGCCAAATCCCTCGATATTAAGAATGCTGAGCTGGCTGCAAAAAACCATCGTATACAATATCTGRAAGCCCAGCTGGAGTCACACAAACCGAGAAGTAAAAGGAAGGTTGGAGAAGGGGGTAACGATAAATTTGCACGCATAGATGAGATTCTGAAAGCTCGTGAGGCCTCAAAGGAGGCCCCCAAACGAAGGAAGGTTGCCAGGGCAACGACGGCGGTAAACCCAGTGCAGGCAGTAGAGAGAGCACTCGAGTCAACACTGCAAGTCATTCACNATAAATTTGCACGCATAGATGAGATTCTGAAAGCTCGTGAGGCCTCAAAGGAGGCCCCCAAACGAAGGAAGGTTGCCAGGGCAACGACGGCGGTAAACCCAGTGCAGGCAGTAGAGAGAGCACTCGAGTCAACACTGCAAGTCATTCACAAGCATGAGAATGAATATCTAGACACTTTAAACGGTTAAAAACGCTGCAAAAGTGGCCATATTGTAATGTCATCTGTGTTCTGGTGAAGAAGTTACATGATGCGTTGTGGGGGGTGATTCGTTGTGGGGTCATGGTGTCTAGGAAGAAGACACCCAGAGACGACTCGGCCAAAATCGATTTACTTGCAAGACTAACCAACGGCCTGCACCGCAAAATCAAGGTCCTGGAAGAGCTTTGGACCGTCGAAGGAAAGACTGATGGTCTGGACGAGGCGAGCAACAAACGCAAGATATATGACCAGTCGGGTCTGGCCAGAATGCCAACAAGAAGACCGAGCGACAGGCAGAGCGGGCCAAGAGACGGGGAAAGAGACGGGCCAAGAAACACGAAAAGAGACAGGCAAAGGCAAATGCGGCGGCAAAGGACAAGAAGAAGAAGGACAAGCATACCAGAGACAAGTGAATTCGACGCATCTGTCTAGTCATACGCATCGGTTGAGTTCAACAGAGGGAATAACTTGTCGACTGAGCATGGGATGGATATAGCACATGGCTTGAGTTTACCGCTGGATGAGTTCAACGCACAGGTCGAGTTTGATGAACGCAACGGGTCAATTCAACAATTTGGGTGGGTTCAACACTCAGGTCGAGTATACTGCAGGGAATGACGAACGCAACGAGTCAATTTAACCATCTGGGTGGGTTTAACGCATGGCTCGAGTTTGCCAGAGGAATCAGTTCGACGCAAGGGTTCAACTCAAGGTTTGAGGTCAGTTAGGTGCAACAAGTTGGTTCAACACAGCTGGTCAGCCCAACTCGTGCAGCTAGTTCAAGTTATGGGAATGAGTTCGACACAACGAATCAGCTCAACGCATGCAGTCAACTCAGAGCAGGGGCAAAGACCACGTTATTTCTTTTTTCTTAGCAGAAGGGATGGACGTTTCAATCATCACTAGCAGAAGGCCAGACAGTAAAGTCTAGAACTAATAGTCGAGTAGCTTTACCAAATGCCCGTCGTCAGACGTGCTTGTCACCGAGCCAAATATCCGTAGATATCGTTTTTCTCCCATCTTTTCTTAGATTTCATTATGCCTACGTTTGGTTCAACTAACCTATGCTTTGTGAATCTCGTTGGTCATGTCCATTGAGTGCATTACAAGCTTGCTACCGGACTGGATATGCAGGGAAAAGGGGGGCGCATAGGAGGCAACTGGTTATGCAGCACTTATTTACATCGGGCCTTCTCACTCCGACTGGCGCTGTACGCTTCCGGGGTAGTTGAAATACGACATTGTAAGGACAGCAAGGAGGACCTGATTCCAATTTTGAAGGGGAGTAACTTGGATTGAGCCCAATTATGGTTGGTTCGAGTTGATGGGAACCAAGTCCACAGAGGTAGGATGCTCAAGAAGAAACTGGTTAAAAACCCAAGGGGTAAAGCCATGTCTCGAACGGGACTTTAGTGACCTGCATCCTTGAATATTGAGCTTTTATTACTATTCATCAACGAAACCACTGTCTAACAGCCGCAGCAAAGGACATAAACACACCGCTGTTGCGTTAAAGATAAAAACGTATTCATGTTCTCTAACACTAACAAAAACACACCCTAATCATTAGTATTCATGTAGGTATAAAACTCCCAACTCCCTACTCCAACATCTTATACTAACACCTAGCCTTATCCTTCCCCTTATTCTTAACCCTATGACCAGGCCTCACCTTCCCGTCCAACTAAGACCAACTCCTCCCCAACCTTGAACTATGCACCCTCGCCCTCTGTCCCCTCAACCCCGTATGCACCCGCCCCGGCAGCGGGGGTGGTCTCTCCACAGCCTGTTTCTCCGGATCCTGACCCTCCTTCTTCTTGCGCTTAAAGATATTGGGCATCGGAATCTTCGGGAAGGGAATATGCACATGCGGCACGATGGCCTCGGCCCAGCGGTCGGGGAACTTGCGGATCAAAGCACCCCAGGGGACGGAGATGGCGCCGAGCCCGATAGACATGCCCCATTCCTTGCCGTTCAGACGAGTAATCTTGAAGGCTTCCCCGCCAACGAAGATGATGAGGACTTGGCCGCCGATCATGATGGCGTTGATGACCCAGAAGAAATAGTTGCGCGTGATACCTTCGAAAATGTTGAGCTTGTTGTCGAGGCGGCGGTTGTTCAGTTCGTTGAAGATCTGGAGCCAGACGAAGGTGTTGAAAACGAAGGTGCTGTGGCGTTTGGATTCCGTGGGGTCCGACATGTTGTAGCCGAGGAGGGAACGGCCGCCGAAGTAGAGGCAGAGGGTGATGGCGAGCTGGGCGATGGCCTGGCCGATGATCATCTTCCACATTCTGGTTGTGATGAGCGGCGCGGATTTGCGATCCGGCTTACGGTCAAGAACAGTGTGTGAAGGAGGGTCGGTTGCCAAGGCAAGGGCCGCGAAGGTGTCCATGATCAGATTCACCCAGAGAAGCTGAACTGCGTTCAAGACGGACTGTTCTTCGTCGTTGGAAACCGCCGAGATGAAGGTCAAGGCTACGGCGGTGATGTTGACCGTAAGTTGGAACTATTTGCCTCTCGTTAGCTGAAGCATCACTCCAGAGAAAAAGCACCGTACATACCTGCAGGAACTTCTTGACAGCATCATTGACCGCACGACCCCAGCTGATACCCTTGACAATAGACGCAAAGTTATCATCCATTAAGATGATAGACGCAGCCTCCTTTGCAACTTCCGTGCCAGCAATACCCATGGCAAAGCCGATATCCGCCATCTTGAGAGCTGGCGCGTCATTCGTCCCATCGCCCGTGACCGCCACTGTCTCTCCCAGCTCCTTCAGAGTACGAACGAGGATTCTCTTGTCTTCAGGGCTCGAGCGAGCGAGGACCTGCAAATGCGGTACTACTTCCTTGAGCTTATCTGGGGACAGTCTTCGGAAAGCAGGACCCTCCATGGCGATTCCGCCTTGTTCGGGCTTGTAGATACCACATTCCTTCGCAATTGCCTTGCCGGTCAAGAGATTGTCGCCAGTTACCATACGGACGTACACGCCGGCGCGGTTACAATCCTTGATGGCACCAATGACCTGCGGGCGGAGGGGATCCTTGATGCCAAAGATGGCTACGAGCGTCATGTCATGGTGCACCTTCGCAAATTCGTCGGCCGTCAGTTCTTCGTGGCCTTTAAGCTCCGGAGGCGGCCAGTTGTCGAAATCGCGGTAAGAGGAACCAATTGTACGAAGGGTTTGGCCGGCATATGAAGAGATCGTGTGCAAGAACATCTCGCGATCCGCATCGGTAAGCTCGACAGTACGCAGCTCATCCTCGTTCGGGTTGGCGATAACGGTGCTGCATTGCTCGAGGAGAATTTCTGAAGCACCCTTGACGTATGCGCGAAACTTTCCGTTGGGAAGTCTAACGACGGTAGCCATCAACTTGTACTTCGAATCGAAAGGAACGACCTGGACTATATCAGCATTCTTGCGCTCCTCCTCCACCGGTGCAGCCCCGAGATGGTCACGGCAGAAGGTGAGCAAAGCGACTTCCGTCTTGGACCCGATGAATGTCTTCTCGCCGTCCTCATCACCCTCAAACGCGGTTGAGTTGACGGCATTAGCTTGGTTGAGAATCTTCTTGGTAGCCTTGCTGAGTTCCCTGCTAAAATCTGCCACAGGCATGTTGGGCACAGTATTTGGCACCTCCGATCCATCAGCGATATTCTTGGCCTTCTCCTTCTCTGAGTCGGGTTCCTCCAGCGGCTTATCCGTGCCACCAAAGCTGAGACTCTTGCCAAGAGTGGTAGCAACCACCGTCATCTTGTTCTGAGTCAGGGTTCCAGTCTTGTCGGAACATACCGTTGTCGCGTTACCCATGGTCTCACAGGCCTTAAGCACGCGGACAAGATTGTTGTCCTTCATCATTCGAGTGGTCGCAAACGCGAGGGCCAGCGTAACAGCCAGGGGAAGACCCTCTGGGACAGCCACAACAACGACCGTAACGGAAGTGATGAAGAGGCGCAAAAAGGTCTGTCCCTTTTGGTCCGCCGATTCGTGATTATGCGGCAACTGGACACAGAACTTGATGAACAGGACAATGAAAAGGATAAGCGCTGCGCCACCACCAAACTTGGCGATCCAATCGGCGAGTGTGTTTAGCTTCTTCTGCAGCGGGGTGTCTTCCTGCTCGGTTTGCATGGCCATGGAGATTTGACCGTAGCTCGAGTAAACACCCACAGCCGTTACGAGGAAGGTACCGGTACCCTCGTTCACTTTGCTGCCAGAAATGATAAACGGATCGGGCTTGTGTATGTCTTCTCTGGGAGGCTTTCCATCGGCGATGTCTTTCAACGCAGCAAACACTTCGTCGGCACTCGTCTTCTTTAGCAGGTCGGATTCACCCGTGGCGGAGGATTCGTCGCATTTGACACCATGACCGCCGATAAAAATGCCGTCAACGGGAATAAGGTCCCCTGCGAACAGATGCATTACATCGCCCACCATGACGTCGAAAACCGAAATCTCGACAGACTTTCCCGAGCGAATGACCTTGACGGTGCGGTCGTTGTGTTTCTTGTTCAGCTGGTTGAACTGCCTTTCCATCTGCCAATCATTCAGCGTGCCTACTAGGACCACGATGATGATAGCTACCATGATAGCCACGCCCTCGACCCATTCTACCTTTGCTTCTCCTGGTTCATGTTTGCCGCCGAAAGTCTGGTATAGACCAAGCGCCAGGGAGACGACAGCAGCAATGGTAAGCAGGATCAGCACCTTGTCGTTGTACGTGGTCCAGGCTAGTTGTAGGAGTGTCTTGCTCTTCTTCTCAGGTAATCGGTTTTCTCTGTAGACGCGCCGGCGGTCGGCGTAGTTGGTTCCGGCCTTGTGATCGAGAGGAAGCGGCTCAGGGATGGACGCATCGTGCTTGCCTGACGCAAAGGGCTCGTTGTCGCCATGCTGGCCGTACTGCGGGGTTCCTTGGGGAGCGACATCCTTGAAGGCGACGGGACCATCAATGTTCTTCTCTTCGGCGCTGAGACCCGTATCGCGATTTGTGTGTAGCCCTTTCTCCAGGCCCTCCAGGCCGCCGAGGGCGTAGAAAGCATCGAGGCTTTTGGGGTTAAGTAATTTTGCAAGATGGCCTGGCGTGTAGGCGAAGGGGTTATTCTCGACCTTGAACAGTCCTTCCTTGCCGGGATCCGGAGTTAAGGCGTCATTCACGTTTAGCTGAAAGCCTTCGCGTTTGGGCTGTGGCAAGCCAGGCAAAGATGGTTAGCCCCCAATGTGACGTGAAGGTGATGTTGCGTCAGAAGGTCTGCAAAGGGGACGCGTTTTGGGGTAAACACTGGGACGTACCTGGTTGCCCTGCGGCTCATGGTCCGCCATGAGCTCTGGTAAGTAGATGTCTTCTTTCTAGTTGATGCTCGATAAATCGATACCTCAGCTGAGTATGGGTTGAAAGAAGGGCAAAAGAGAAGTGAGAAAAGAGAAGATTAAAGGGGGGGGAATTGACGAAAGCAGCTGGAGTACGGGTTGTACCACGTCTTTCCTTGGAATGACGTGGTGCCGTGTTTGACTACAGGAAGCACAAACCACACCACAGGGCAAGTTGGAGTACCGGTAGGCACTCTCCACCCACTATATGGGATGGGATGGACGAAGGGGGCTCTGGACTTGGAGAAGCTCAAGGGCCAAGGCGCACAGCAGGGCATAGCTAAGAGGAATGCCTAACAATGGAAGAATGTCAAGATAAAGGTGCCTCTCCCTAGCAAAATGAGGCGGTTCAGTCATTCGGTCATTGCACATCGCAGCGGACTGATGCACAAAGCCACAGGGATGCCTGGGGCCTGGTTTCTCTCGATGCATGGCGGTTTATTACCCAAATTTCCACGAGTCTTGTCGAATGGAAGGGGCATTGAAAAGTAAGGCCCGACCACCCAGTTCCCGAGTTGGGAAAGACAGCTCGGGCAGTGTGATATCATGGCTCGGACTTGGCAATAATTCCATGGCCCCAATCAAACCGTCAGACTCATGACGGGAGAAAGAGGGCAGCCTAGATGCATTTGATGGAGCTTGGCACTCAGCATGTTCAACTTCGGTTGGGTTTGGGAATTTGTGATTTCTCCAGATGACCTCCAGGAACAGGAAACAGAAAGGGCGATATGTTAATGCAGAAGTGCATCAACGTCAGGTGTGCTGAGCTTGCTGAAGCTTTAGATGATTGCTGAGCCTCCTGAGGTGAGAGCTGTGCCTATCAGTCATAACTCCTGTGAGGTTACGCACGATTTGTGGGGAAGTTGCTTCACCCACCGTCAGAAGTTCTTCGGACTCGCATCCGCTGCTTTCGTCCTGACTTTTGGTAAAAATAAGGCGACCAGGAATTCCCCCTTGCAATTGTATGCCGACGGGAAGTTGGTCCTGCTTTCTTGTTCCTCGTTTCAGTTCAAGAGGCCAAGAAGGCCAAGAGTGACTGAGCGCATCGAGGAACAAAGAGCTAAGTCAAAATAAGCTCAGCTGTTTTGGGAGCAGGGGTGCACCATCCTTTTACCAGTTACCACTAATTTGGCAGCTTTGACCAATGAGATGCTTTGAACAGAAGGAAAAGGTCGCATCTGGCCCGCTGGTTGCACCTTCTCCCCAGATCGACATCGTGAAAATGCGGAGGAGAGACACCTTCAAGTCCGGACCTGGGAGGCCTCCTTTGCAATGATTGACTGCCTCGCTTTTGGAGCTTATGAATTAGCATCGTCTGACAGCCCAACCTTTGGACGCAGCAAGAGCTGGCAGACATTCGGAGGGAATTGGGGAAGGCCAACGCGAACATTGACGTTGGATGCTCCAACAATTGACATCTGCCAGGGGCCGTGCTCGCAATTGCCCATTGGGTTGAGGCACTGCAGTGGGGCACTGGAATAGCACTTTCCAGCGAGCAAAGAGAAAAGAACGGGAACGGAGATTCAGAATTCCTGATGACGGTGAGCAGCTGCAAGTTATCGGACTTCTGAAAACTTGAAACTTCACTTTTGTGAGTTTGGGTGTTTGGGTGTGTCGTCCGTGGGTGCATGGGTGCGAATCAGGGACCACCCACCCACCATCTCGTACGTACCGATAAGCAGGTATCGCTTCTTATCGATAGCGATAAGGCTTCCAAGTTCCAACGATGTTGCACCGCATCCTTCTTCCACTTGGATTTCCAGACTCGCGTTACACGGCGCGTGCTGGTGCCGTTCGACGAGAATTCCACTGCTTGTAGAACTCTTGGAAAAACAAAACCCGTCATACATGACTGCAATGTCATTTGTAGCCCGTCGGTGTGAGCTTGACTGATTGTCACCGACCGGGCAGCTACCGTTCAACTGCTACCGGGCGGACGGACACGTACACGCAGGGCGGATGGAAGTGGAAGGCAGGAAAGGACTCTTCCGACTGCGTTTTTCCATCTTCCCTGCGCTGTGACTGACCGCTTTGGGTCAATTGTGCGCCGCAAATCTATTTTTGAGAACTTGTGAGCCTGAAGCTATGAGCCATCGAAGAAAAACCAAAGAAAGCTGCCCATCTGGGAGCTGGCTTATGCGGGATACAGTACCCGTCAAACACTGAAAATGTTTGCATCGCCCTACACTACGAGGTCAAGGGATGTCGTTGGGCATCTGCCCGGCATCATCACTCGCCAACAACGCTCTGTCGGTGATGATTTGGCAGCTGCCTAGGCGGAAAGGGAGGAAGGTGAGCAAGAATTGCCTGGCGTGTTGACTTCGTTTTCGTCGGAAACGGATCTTCACTTGCGCGTAATGAGGAATGCGGGATACCGACAATGGTTGGGGGAGAGAAACGAAAGTGCACTTTTAGGAAATCCGAAATGTCGCGGTGATGCCCAAAGCCCACCAATTCGACACTGGAGATTTTCGATTCATCATTTACGATCATCTTTAGTCGCTAGGGTGGCTGCTTGTGCAAGGTACCAATGCATCTGAAACAGTCAGTCAGCCGGCTCGTCACTTGAGACTGGAAAATCGGAATTGGGAATTGAAGCAGATCGGTCGCTGTGTCAGAGGTGGAGGAAAAATGACAATCGAATCATAAGGATGCGCTATTGGATGTGTCGGGGGGTGATTGTGGTGGGGGCGGAACCTCATTATGCCACGTGCGAAGCGCTGGAAGCTGGAACTGGTGCCACGTCCAAGTTGCAGGGTTTACCCTTCTTAATCAATAGTGACAGCATTCAATAACAAGTTCCATGGGTGCATGGTCTAGTGGTATGATTTCTGTTTTGCATTGAAATTTCCATCTTGCTCTACAGACGGTCCCGCGTTCGATCCGCGGTGCATCCATATTTTTTTCCACTTTTTCCCATTCTTTCCCTATGCCGCTTGCTTTTCTTTCCCATCTTCCATCTGTGCTTTTTTTCTGGACGCTTTTGTGTTTTTTTATTTCCCTTTCCCCGTCGTCTTTTTGAGTGTTCGTGCAAGACGTGACGATGCCGTGCAGTTCCTCCAGAAACCACTTTGAACTAGTAAATGATCGACCTGAAAGCATAACACTCATCGATGAGCTTCTCAATGTCCTTGTACTTGGACAGAACCATCTCCGTAAAAGCCGCGTAGCTCATTCTAGGCTGGAAGAACAGTGTCAGCTATCCTCTCACCAAAGCGGTTCGGTCATAGATGGGTTCCCCTACCTCTTTTTTCCTGGTTCCCCCAGCCCAATGTCTGATTTTGGTTCCTATTGTCATTTGTGCCGAATAGGTGCAAGAGTCTTATTCACAATAAATTTGACGACAATAAGAAGCACTCAGGAATATCAGAAAGCTGGTGAATACCTAGATTTGGTGATGCCAACAACGGCATGGTCCACTCTCACCCGCGTAGTGAAGGCACATAGAGTATGGACCAGGCAGCGGTACTTCTCTTCTGTCTGAATATCTCGTAAGTGTGACTGTTCGCAAGAGGTAAAACTTCTCCATTGAACTACTTTGACTCAGCACGGCAGTTAAGGAGGAAGACTCACAGGATTGGACACTGAGAAAAGCTCATAATGACAGAAAAGTATAACCCATTTGGAACATCAGCGGGTTAGGGTCCATAGCGAGCAAAGTATCCACTTTACCACTTTTCCAGTCCCGGCGTAAACATTGGCAGGAGCATCCCATACGGCTCTTGCCATCTCTTCTGCGCTTGCGAAATTGGAAACGACTAGCAGGAACAAGCCCGACTTAACTCTGTAACTGTGACAAGGGCAGAGTTTCTGGGCTTGGAACAAAGATGTTCAATTTCAGCTGATAATCTTCTTTRGTCTCGAAGGCCTTGTTGATCCTTTCAACCTCCAGAGGAAGGTTGGGTTTCAAGGCCTCCTTATACCAAAGAAGTTCGGTACGTACTGAGCCTTGTGGCCTGAGGCCTCAGGGCATCTATCTAGCGGTCTGCATACAAGTGAATCTTCTTCAATCATTCTCCTTCTTCCTTCTGGCGCTGGCCTTCGTCCGGTCACCCTGCTTCTGCTTGGTTGGCTGTGGTGGCTTCTGTGATGACTGGGACTGTCTCGTGATGCTGTTGGCGTGGTCGGCAGTTCGATGGTTGGCTCGCTAGCCTGGTGGCATCGAGAGGGCTTCGGGTAAGCGATGCCGATGACAAAGGGGGTTGGACTGGGCGAGGCCGAACCTGGTTGCCTGAAGCAATAAGACATCGATGAGGCTGATACCAGGTCTTGAGGCCACAGAGCCTCAATATCCTAACCCTAGGGTGTTAATGAATGTCGCCGGCGAATATCCGTGTGACAGTAACAGAGCCGTTGGTAAATTCTTACACCAAAGAGGCTTGACGTTTGAGAACCTCGAATCAAGTAGTTTGTCTCCAGATCTCCTATTGATGTGTGTATATCCGTTTGTGCCGCAGAGTTGGCCGGTAATGGGATGGCAGTCGGAATGACGACAACGTCTCCAGATGCCGCTTGATGGGCAAGTCCCCTTCACTTGTAGAAAGTCCGTGCGCGTCCATTCACCGGGCTCTCCATTCATTGGCACACTCTCTCAGCTATTTGCCTGCCCTGATATCAGTTTGCCCTTCTTCAAATTTTGAGCTCCGAAACTCGTTGACAAACGGGAGCTCAAGGTTCTGTTTCGCGAGCACCTCATCGAAGCAAACGGGAACATCACTCAGTCATCTACCCAGGGCAACTTCGAGTATAAGGTCACGCCTTCCAACCTTGCCAGGATCACCTCTGACGGATCGCCGATCGACCATTTTCACATCCAACCGGGCAACAACAACATGATGCGCGCCTTCCCGATCTTCACCTTTCCCAGGAAGATGCTCCTCCTGGGTGCCCTAGCGCACCTAACCCCCCTGGTCCTTATCCTCCCCCAAAGCCAGGGCACGCTGTTGTAACACCCCCTCGTCCAGCACCTCCACGACCACAAATTCAACGCACTTGTCCCCCTCGCTCATCCACTCCAGCCTTCCCACCCCCGGCAGCCCTCAAGTCAAGAACGACCAAGGAGAAGATGTCTCCACCGAAACCATCTTCTCAACCATTATCATTCCGACCGCCACAGAGTCAACTACCATCCTCACTGTCGTCCCCAACGCACCCCACGCTACTTCTACTCCTTCCACGACCACCGTTTCCGCTTCTACATCCAAACCTGTCGCCCCTAACCCTCACTGCATCGTAGAGAGAGGAGAAGATGGCATCTACCTTACTGTCGTACCCCTCTGGCCCACCGACACCGTCGCGCAAGCTGTGAAGAGACAGGCGAACAACACGGTTTCCAACTCCATCTCGTACTACTCCACAGCCCTAGTCACCTCCCTCGTGGTCGTCCACTTCACTGTTACCAAGGTGTTAACGGCGATAGTTGGTTCTAGCACAACTTACACCCTTACCGGTCCCCTATTCAACACCACAGCCTCCTCCACCACGCTCTCAACCTCTATCTCCGCCTGTATCTCTCCTACCACGCCCACCTCCACCACCAGTACCACGGCCATAGACATAACCAGCCCCATCTCCTGCGCCAGTCCCAGCTGGTTGGGTGACGGCCACTGCGTCTACAACACGCCCAGCTGGAACCCCGCCCCGCAGATCCCAAACGAGACAGAGGCGTTTGGGGTTACGCCTCATCCTCCCTGGGTGGCGAGGGCGGTGCATACCCATCTGCCAAAGATCCTAGAGAAGAAGCGGGGACTGCGTGGTGAAGGCCTGCAGAAGGAGGAGGCTGGACGGAGATAGGGCACCGGTAGGCGACAACTACAACTACTCGAAGACGAACATGGGGACGGGTCTCGGGGACAACTCAGGGAAGTGAGGGGGATATTTTCCTTTAATCCTAAAGTGGATCCTTGGTGGGCGTGGATCTTGGTGCTAGTGGTGTGTATGGTCATTTTAGCGGCGGGGTTCTTTTGTTGAAGGGTTTGAGGTGTTGCTGTGGACGGGGAAGGAGGAGGGAAAGAGGGGAGGAGGGGCATGAGATGAGTTGAGAGGTAGAGGGCTGGAGGAAACATGAATGGAAAGAAGGCAAGACACTGGAAGGGACATGAAATGGCGGGGGCGGGTAGAATGCAGTCATCTGTCAAATCCGTTGAAATAAAGATGTTGGGTGAAGGAGGCTTTTACCCTCGAGAATCATGCGTTGTCTTTATTCCACTTATCCAGAGAAATGTGACCAAGACCACTGCTGGGTCATTTCATACCTTAAAACGGCCACCAAGAAGCCGGCGTCCTCTTGACCACGAACGCGCCTCTGTCCATCGTGTTGATGACAATGTAACCGCTCGGGAAGAAGGGGTAGTGAGACCATGTACCAGTGAAAGTGACGTTTCCACCACCGGGCACATTATCATCCTCCGGGTGAACATCAAAGTACGCCACCTCCTTGATCTTCTTTCCGGTAGGATCAAACGGCACACTTCTCAGATCCAGAATGCTGAGACCCAAGCCATAATTGCTCTGGTACGAGAACCCATCCTTGATAAACTGGTTGTGGTCGATACCACGACGCAAACCCTTGTAGTAGCCCGTCTGCTTCGGCTTCTCGAGCGAGGAAATGTCCCAGATGTAGGTGATGGGGTACCCGTCGGCGCCCAGGCCGGCGGCGTCGTACTCGTCGTACTCGTCATCCAGGATCAGGTATTGTTGCCAGTTGGGGTCGAGGACCCAGCCTTGGTGAGTGTAAGAGGCGCCTTCGTACGAGGTGTTGGAGATGATGCGGATGTTTTGCTTGTCGGTTACGTCGAAGCTTTTGCGGTTGTTAGTTTGGCACCACCAGAAAAAAGGGAAGGGGCGGAAGAAACTAAGGGGAAAGGGAACCAACATGGTAAGCGAATCCTCATCATATCCATAACAAATATCCTTCCCATAATACTTCCTATCCGGCCCGCGATACACAATGCACTGCGCATCATGGACATACCCATCCTCCCCGCTTCCTCCCAGCGTCTTGGGGTTCTTCGGGTCCGTCAAATCGAAAAACACCAGTCCCGCGCGCAACGGTCCGGTTCGCGGCTGGAACCCAACAGCAACACCGTACTTCTTCTCCTCGTTCGTCACCACATTATGCGACCTCCCCACCGGCAGTCCCTCGTTCCACCAGCCGTCCAAGTCGTTCTCATTGGTAAACACCTTGGGACTTGCAGGGTCAACATCCTGCAACTTCGCCAGATCGAAAATTTGCACGCCGTGATTGACCGCCTCCGAGCCGATGAGGATATAACTCTTATACCCCTTGATCTCCCTCCACAGCGACGGTGCGGCAGTGGTATACTGCGGCAATCTCCCCAAGTAAACCAGCTTGCCCTTCTTGGTGACCTCCGCAAAGGCAGTGCCGTCTTCCTGAGCGATGGCCACGAACTCGCGCCCCTTAGGCGAAGTCCAGCCCCAGGAGCCGGCGCCGCGACCGGAGGAGGAACCGAGTTCCGCGTGGGTCTTGAAGTCGTACAGGTCGAGATTACTGCAGCGGAAGGTGTACTTGGCGTCGCCGGGGATGTAGGAGGCGTAGCCCTTAGTGCAGGGGATGTAGTCGAGCTTGGAAGAGGGGAATTTCTTGTATTGGGTGGAGTCGTAGACGCCGGCGGCGTCGAGTTCTGCCCAGGTTTGCTGTTGTGGCGGTGTTAGTCATGTGAGTGAGAGCGACTGTAAGGGATGGAGGAGGGATGGAGGAGATAGTTGAGATAGTATGGAATGGAGGGGCGGAATGGACGGGATGCTTACGTGCTTGAGCGCCATGATATGCTCATGTCTGGCACCGCTATCATAGAGTTCGGCTTTGAGCTTCATGTCGACGGCCTTCTCCTTGGCTGAGGCCAGGGTGGCTAGGGACGCCGCGAGGGCGAAGACGGAGGTTCTCATGTTGGGTTGATGCTTGCCTCTGTGGTTGAATCCAACAATATGAGATGGGGGTCGAGATGTTTCTGAGTTGACGCAAAGCAGGTGGTCTGATCTTATACTCGTGTACCTTGCAGCCCTTGACGACGGATCTCGTCGATCGTCATAAACCCTATAAATCCCGACACTCCAACCTTGTCCACTGACGTTCTCCTCCTACTGTAGCACTGGCAAAATGTCAACGGTCTGGATCTTGCGAATGCTTACCAAGAGCGGGGAAATCTGAACTATTTGTGAGATATGCCGGCCATATAGCCTTGACTGGGAAGGTCGAGCTTGAGGTAACAGTTGCGGCATACAAACACTCGTTGGCGTTATGACCCCAATTTGGCAGGTGTGAAGTCTGATACGACGGATTGCCTTGAAAGTCCTAGCTGTCTCACTGCATAGTCTTACCCGCTTCAAGCGGGGATGGCGATATCTAGTCAAGAGATGGAGGCTCTACGGGCTCGGCTCTCGTGTACCGAGCAGGGGGGCGGAATCGTGGGTACGAAGACTCCACATTTCCTCCTGGTTCCCTTGACCAACGTCTGCCTCATAAGTTCGTGGGTCCATATGTTCTCCATCAGTGGTTCTTGACTGGAGAAGATTTTCAGTGCCACGGCATTCCGACAATGCGGTACAAGTTTGCGTGATGATCTTGTTGATGAATACGGAAGGTGGAAAAGATCTCTATATTGCATGCAGCCAAGGCCGGCAGATACCACCATGTATTGATCCGATGGGCAGTTGAGTGCTACCAGCCAAGCTTTGCACCGGCATTAGGTGCACCACGGTGCTAACGCCGTCCCGCTCGGCATCTCTTATCGTGGGTTCCTGATGTAATCTGTTTATAGTGTTGGTGTGATGGCCTTGCCACCGGGAAGCAAGATGTAAGAAAAGGTTCCGGATAACCCTGCCGGGAAGATGGATTTTGGAGTAATCGGAATGTTAACTTTCCGTGGCTATCCTATTCCATGTGCCTAAGCCCCGCTCCCAGTGCTGTTGACCTTGATAACCTTGAGAACCTGCCATGTTGGGCTCAACCGGCCGTTATCACACTGTAGGTCTGGATCATGGAAACGATAAAAGTTGTGTTACTTGATTGATGTAGGAAACCCCGAGACACAACGGTCTAACATGGCCACTTCCATTCCCGGTAGCAACCTCGGTCCGGCGGAAGTAATCTGCGGCAATGAGCTCTTGACGACATAGCGCGATCCAGCCCATAGGCCATAGCATACCGATCAATGACATTGGTTATGTCCCGTTGGACCCAAGGTGGAATAGTCCACCGTGACGAAGGCTCTATCCACCTCTTGAAGGCTCTCATAGCAATACTGAAGCGTCTCGGCAATATCATGTGCCAAAGGCAGCGAAGTACTCTCGTCCAACAGTACGTCCAGCTCAACCCAAACACCGTCACCAGCATGGTATGCCGTCAACGACTTGAAGCCTTCAACGACAGGGGAAAAGCGGAAGGCAAGGTACATCAGCTTCTTCTGCAAGGCATCATCTACACTGCTTCCTGTCAATCGGCTGATGTTCTCGATACACGTCTCAGCCCAGTCACAGATGACATAGATGGCTAACAAAGTTGCACCGAGGGGATCCAACCACCAGATCTGGGCAGCAACACCAACCAGGGGAAAGAGGAGAGAGGCAGTGTTGAAGTATATATCTGTCTTGCAGTCCTGCACCAGAGCTTGTACCTGCGTCGTCTTGATGGGTCTGCATATGAGTCCGATAATGCCCTTAATGACAGCATTGGCAGCCATGGCCCCAATAGCAACAGGAGGCAGAGGCGCGACATCTCTATCGCCGCCGGGTAACAATTTTGTAACCGACTCTTGAAGGATCTGGATAAAGGAAACGACCATGATGACACTGAAGACAAGGATACCGATAGGTTCAAGCCGTCGTCTACCGATGGGGTACTTGAGCTGTAAAGCGCGCAGACGCCACGAGACAATGCGATTCGTACTGTAGATGATCAGGGTACAGAACAAGTCCAGGGCCGAGTCCGCAGTGCTGGCAGCCAACGAAAGCGACGGACTAAAGCGCAGACTGACCAGCTTTCCAACGAGCATCAAGACATTGGCAATGACATTTGTGTTTATGGCCCATTTCGCGTTTCGATCGTCACGGCGGCGCTTCTCGATGTGCTCAGGGGGCAGAAAGGCTTCAACGGCGCCCTTAGAGTCGGCGAGGGGAACACGGCGTTCGGCGATACCGTCTCTGTCGGCATCGGGGTTCATGCTATCGATGACATCGTCGGCAACGGCCATGACCAAGGCATCGACCTCGACCCAGCTATCAAGTGTCTCGTTCTGGGACTCGTAGTATCTCCTGATCTTCTTGTTCTTGATGGCCTTGAGCTCGGTATCAGACTTGCGATGTTGTTCCTCCCAGGAGGAGAGGCCCTTCATGCCATCGAGCACCCTCTGTTTCAAGTAAATGCGACGCTGTTCGGCGATGGCCAGGTGTCGGACATCCTTGAAGCCGCTGAAGGTGACCTTGGCGCGGTCGTCGTGGATCTGGACTTCGTGTGGGGAGGGGATCCGTGTGGGGGCGGCGGGGGTACCCTGCGTGGAAGTGGGCACGGTGGAGCGACCGCCAGGGGAGACGTTGGAGAGAAGTCCAGATTCTTCGTCGTCATCACGATACCGTCGGCGGATGGAGGAGGGCCGACGAGACGGCGTGGCCCCGTGCCAATCGGTGGCCGAATTCACAATTCTGGGTCTTCTTCCCACCATGTTGCTCGGCCGTCGTGTCAAGGTTCAAACTGGATGTTTTCCGCCAACAGATGGGGTGGAAGAGACAGGTTCACGAAAGAAATGAGGGAGCCATTGAAAATGAAACAAAACGAAACGAACAGGAAGAGATCCCGCCCTCGTTCTTGTCCTTTTTAGTGTACTTTTCGGTCAACAAGGGCGGGCCGGGCCGTGCCTTCCTGGTGTCTGTGCGCGTGTGAACTTGGGATGGAAAGAACAACCCAAAGTGAAATGCCTGGAGAAAGTCTCTTTCCTCAGCTTCTGCATCCGCGCGGAGGAAACAGCACCCAGAATGACGTCATGCGGGGCTGTTGTCCCGATGTCTGACCTGTGGCTTTTGTGGCTGCATCGTTGACTGCGAAGTGAGCTGATCGCAACCCGAGAAAACGATGAAAGCACCGAATCGCCGAATACATCTGGGTCACAAGCGAACCTTCTCACTGCCCATAACCTGGATATCCATGGCCAAATGTGACCATCACTATTCCCACAAAAGTCCTGGATTCTCAGCACTGCCTTCTCCCCACAGTCCTTACCACTACCAATTTTCTACTTCTCAGGACCGGGAGAGCTGCCCATGGCGATCCCTTTAACTGCGCAAATGTGTCATTTTGAGGCCGCAGGGGTATAGAGCCAATCGGTTGCCTCGTTTGCCTGCAGGATACCTTTTAGATACTGAATACCACGAAGCTGCTAACCACTCACCAAGTACCTGTAGGGGGCGCTAAAAATGACACGTTTGCGCAGTTAAACGGAGTAGGAATAATCTACGACCGCTAGCCTACTTCAGCGCGCAATGTCACACCTGAGGGTTATCAAAATATCAACGGAATGTCATTGGCTAAGGCAAGACCCGGCTCCCCTTGACCCCTCCTCGACGGTTGCTACCTACACTACATAGCAACAGCCTCAAGACTTTTAAGTTCCTTCCGGGCAGCTGGCCTCAGTGTATCAGTATACGGAGATTCCTCCCTCGTATCAAGCCTCCGATTCGGATCTTGTTAGCCTACCACATGCTCTTGTCAGCTAACAGCCTGACACTAAAGACAAAACCGGCATTCAAGGAATCAAGGTAGCGCAGGATGCGACTTCTCCATACAACATCCCTTAACCTGGTAGAATTCATCGAAGACATCCCGCGAGCCCGGTACGCCATTCTCTCACATACTTGGGGAGAGGATGAGGTATCGTTCAGAGATCTCACTTACGACATCGAACGAAGAAAGAAAGGCTGGAAAAAGATCACTAAAGCCTGTGAATATGCTGCCTCGCGAGGGTGGGAGTATATATGGATTGACACATGCTGCATAGACAAGAGCGATCCTACAGAACTCAGCCTGGCAATCAACTCAATGTTCCGATGGTACGAAGCATCTGGGGTCTGTTATGCGTACCTGTCGGACGTAATGTCGCCCTCAAGTCGATCCCGCGTCTCCTGGTTCAAAACGGATGGGTTCGATATTTTCTCCCGTAGCCGCTGGTTCAGACGCGGCTGGACATTGCAGGAGCTCCTAGCACCAGACGTACTTGAGTTTCTCTATGAAGATTGGACCCCTATAGCCTCCCGAGAAGACATGGCTTCTGAGATCCAAAAGGGTACAGGCATAACGAGCGACCACCTGGCAAATTTTCGCATGTGCTCCTTGGCCACCAAGCTCTCTTGGGCTGCAAACCGAGAGACGACCCGAGTTGAGGACCGCTCGTATAGCCTTCTTGGTCTGCTAGGAGTACATATGCCGTTGATATATGGCGAAGGGGAAAATGCTTTCGTAAGGCTCCAACACGAGCTGATACGGAAATATACCGACGAGTCCATTTTTGTCTGGGATGGCGAGATTGGGACCGGAAAAAGCGAAGCTGATGAATCACTTTCTCCAACTACACTAGGGATACGATCCAAAATTCCGCAAGGTAGGTAACCAGTTTTTAACGAGCCAAGTTGTCTGCTTGTTTAGGCCGTCAGTAAGCTAACCATATTTCCAGTAGACAACGTAAATGCAAGCTTTCCGACAACACTCACACGGCCAATCGTTGAGCTTGAGGTAGACCCGGCTACGCATACCTCTATCCTCGCGCCTTCGCTGAGGAGCTTTATGTCTGCAACACAGTTCGACCTCCAAACTTACCGTCATGACAAGACCCGATTTCGCTTCGAGATGACCAACTCAGGTCTCAGCATCAATGCCGAATTATACCGCAACGTACAGTTTTTCGTGTTTCCGGCTTACATGATTCCTTTGAACTGTTCTTATGTCCATCAGAAAGTCAAACCCGGCTTCCCGAGACGTGTTAGCAGTCCCATGGTTCTTCTGCTCAGCGAAGCGTACCCCGACGAATCCGAGATGTACGACTATCTAGACGGGCTAATCACCAGTCACGGACCGAGAATACCCACAACGTTCAGAAAGATTCGGCACGGCCCCATGGATTGGCAAGAACTTGATCCTGGTCGAACTCAATGGGTCAGCCTTGGTCGACAAAATATCATTATCCTGAACGAAATGGACGACTCCGGTGGTGTCACAAGCCTTGACTATTTCGGTGATGCGAAGTTTGTCTTCGAGCCGCCATCCATCAAGCAACCGGTGAATTGCTCTATAACTGGCTACCGGAGAGTTCTGTGGAATCCAGACAGCCTAACATGGCGCGTCCTAAAATCCGGGTGGGAGGGAAAAGAGGAGAAGTATTTCACAGTTACCACCAGTCTTGCGTGTGTCTTTGAATTAAAGTTTGACCCAAATGAGTCAGACGAACGGCACTCCTATATTGTCCTGGCACAATGTGCTTTGCGGAGCACTCTGGCCTGCGGCATCTGGCAAGGCGCATTCGGGACCGATGGTGACGTCGAGATGATGCTCAACAATCACCACGACCCATCTCTGGGGTATCCTACCAGAGCTCCCTTCCCAGCATCGAAGGAGCGAAGCGATATCCAAGTTGTTGCTTTGGCAGAATATCGGCCAGACGCACATCGTCTCTTCCGAATCTTCATAAGATGATAGCAGGCAAGAGAGTCGGGTTCGGCTGCGGGAGGTGCATAGGGCAGAGACAGCTAGGTACGTGTGGTAGAACTAGGGATCATTGCATCTGAGATTGCAGTGCCATACACTCGTGTAGTAGTAGCAATATGAGTAGGGCGGAATGACAAGAAGCGAGGTAACTGTTGCTGTGTAGTTGGAGATGAAGTAGGCAACGGTGTTAGTGTTGTTCGGCTGTCTCTTCACGACTTGCCCCGCTTGGACATGGGCAGTGCCGCAGTGGTACCGATAGGAGCATCACCAAGGGATTCGGACTTGGATCAAATAAGGCACGACAGCAACACATTTCCCTAGGGATCCCCCTTCAAGAGTGCAACTGGCTGTGGCAAGACACAAGATGCTTTTATTGATCACTGTATTGACTTCTCTGTTTTCCCATTCTAGATTTCTAGTAGCACGTTCCTGAAGCATAATTCCTCGACTTTCCACCACAACCGAGCCAGAAAGGTCTGTGCTGCTTTTTACCCTGTTGGAGATGTGCGCCTGAACTCAGCCTTCTTCACCACCTCCTCCTACTCCTCCTTACAGACCTTCCCGTCATTCCCCTCGACCGCCGTACTGCTTGTAGCCGTAGGACTAGCACGACTAATCGTCGTAGTACCATCACTCCCACTCACAACCGTCAACATATCCCTCACGCTCACAGTAGGATGCACCAAAACACGGCTGCTCTGTCCCATCCCCTGGATATGTCCCAGCATGTGCCCCATCCCTTGACTCTTAGAGCTAGATTCAGACCCAGAAGAAACAGGAATAACCACCACCGTAGTAGCAGTCGCACTCGGCAGCGTCACAATCTCATAATCCGCCAAATCCGTAACCGTACCGGTGACGGGGATGATTTCTAGTGGGCCATCATCCGAGATCGAGGACGAGGACGTCCTGCTGCTAGCGCTAGCCCTGGGAGGAGGAGGAGGAAGAGGAGGCAGGGAGGCGGGGATGGTGTAGGTGTCGTAGTTGATCAGGTCTGGTACGGTGCCGGTTACGGGGATGATGACGAGGGGGTCGATGTCTGTTGCGGTTGAGGTGGATGTGGATGTGATGCTGGGTTTGGCGGTGATTGAGGTAGGGGAGGTTGAAGTCGAGGAGGAGATGGTAAAGCTAACACTGCTGGAGGTTGAAGTGGGAGTAGCTTGCCCTTGACCAGGTTGGGTGTCGGTGCCGGCGTTGATGACACTTGTCGTGAGTGTGGTGGGCACACACTTGCCATTGACTGCCGCTTCTCCTTTCCCGGTGCAGTACCCCTTAGGCCATGCCTGACTCGATGTAGGCTTGTGGGTAGGGGTAAGTGTCTTAACAACAGTTACCACTTGGGTTTGTTTGACAACAGTAGCCCAAACCGTCTGCGTCCTTGTCTGATCTGCCCCGGATGTAGTGGTGGTGCTGGCGCTGGGCGTAGGAAGGGGTGGTAGTGAGGCCGGAATTGTGTAGGTATCGTAGTTGACTAGGTCGGTCACAGTGCCGGTGACGGGGATGATGACGAGGGGGTCTGTGTCTGTGGATGTACCTCTACCAGTAGAGGTGGTGACGTTAGGAATGATGCCGTGAAGGAGCGAAGGAGTCAGGTGGGTTGTGTGGCTGCTGCTGCTTGTTTCGATGGCCGATGCCGGTTGAGTAAAGATCGTCGCTGCCGCAATGCTTTGTGCAATTTCAGAGAAAATTACCGGCCCATGGGCGTTGGGGTTGCCTTCGTGGGAAGCTGCGAGGGAGGCTAGGGGTACGAGTGCGAGAAGCACCTTCCTGTCGAGGAGGGGGGTGGTATGGGTGGACATCTTGTGTGTGGTATGTCACGTGGGTTGGTTTGATGTGTCAAGATGTGATTGCGATTCTGATCTTGGGCTGTAGTCGTCGTTGAAGTTGGAGGATGGTGGCAGAGGAGAAAGCTGAGAACGTAAGTGATGTCGAGGGGTTTTTGTATCCTTTTTGGATGCAGAATAGATCAGGTTAATCGTGAGTAATTCGGTGCAATGGCAATTCACTGACAGAGCGATTGAGAGCCTGGGCAATGTGAAGGGGAACGTGGTTTGATGCCATTCACTGTTGCCAGGTTTGACTCGAATGCCTTCATCCCAGGTGTTGACAAACCTTGTGTGAGTGACACACCTGCTGGCTGTGCAGAAAGTGCCAGACGCTTCAATACCCTTCACCAAAGGTGAAATACGTCCATCAGGATGCCCATGGCGAATAGTCGCGACGAAAGTGTCATTGAAGGGCCTATGTCGAGGTTACTAACCCTAGCCAGCAATGGATCATTTCGTGGCCAAGTGAATGGGGATAGATGCATATGGGACACATGGGTGACATGGCAAGCTTGGTGTAGAGACTCAGTGTCATGGCCTGTTAATACAGTGGCCGTCATAATATGTTCATTTCAGCGTCCGCATAAAACTATTCATATACAAAGAAGTTTTCGACTCACAGGACCCTTCACACTCCCCAAAACCAGGCAGTCTTTAGATCCCAGGTCATTATCACCACCTATCCCTTCACGCACGCACCCTCTTACTTAGAGGCACTGGGAGTACCACTGGTTAGCAGCCTGGCAAGTCGACCCAGACTGGCAGCAAGTCGCGCCTGTCCAGCCCTGTCCACCGCACTGTCCCCACTTAGCCGCGCAGTTCCCTGTGCTGGGGGTAGTAGGGGTAGAAGGGTTGGTAGGGTTGGTAGGAGTACTTCCACCGCCGCCACCGCTGCTGCTAAGCTTGGACTTGACGAAGGCAAGGGCCTGCTGGCCGTATTTGGTGCCGTAGCCCTGGTGGGTGGCTTGGTCGCTGCCCGTGCAGCAGTACGGGTCGGGCGAGTCGCAGTAGTTCTGGAGCTTGGAGGCCGAGGCGCAGGTGTAGCCGGCAGGGCGGGCAGCAAACTGTGAGGGGAAAAGGGTTAGGATCGGTTGTTGGACGTAGTAATGACGGGGAATAGGAGAGAGAGGAAGGACATACGCCATAAGCAGTGCAAGTTCCCACATTGTAGGAGAGGCCAGCGCGGTAACGGGGGTTGCCCATCATAATGACAGCTTTGACCTGGTTAAGGGCGCTGGCGTTGATGCCGGGGGTGCTGGTGGTAATGCCGGAACCGGTATCGGGACCGCCGCATACGGCGTTGTCCATGATTTGACCACCCTGTTGATCACATAGGTTAGAGTCTTTTTTCCACGAGACACATACGGTAAAGGCAGCGCAAACGCACCTGAGAATATCCGACAAGAACAATTTGGGTGTTGGGGCAGCGAGCATTGAGGCTGTTGACAGCCGTGGCAACGGCGTTGGTACCCTGTCTGGCCGAATCACCGTACTGGATGCCGCCGCAAGAGGACTGACCCCCGCAAGCCGGGTAGGTGATGGCCTCGGAGGTGGCGCCGGGATAGGCCTGGAGAATGAGGTTGACAACGACACCGGCGGTACCGAAACCCGGGGAGACCGTGGTCTCACGAGCACCGAAGACGTGGATAGATGGGCATGACTGACGCTCCTCAAGCTCAATAGGGGACGCGCCAACAAGAGCCGAGCGAGCCAAGAGGAGGAGGTAGGCAGCTTTGGGAGAGGGCCACATCTTGAATTTTTGGTGCTGGTGATGAAGTTGCAGTAGATCTATGCCTGGGCTTGTCGATCTGCCTGTCTCGAAGGAGGGTGGATGGCGCATAGTTATACTCGGCGGTCAGACCGGTAGCCAGACATTATTGACATCTAAGCATGGTAGATGTTGGCGATGTCACCGTTGTTGCGGAGACCATGTCGCCGCTCACTGACCAAACGTCAGTCGCATTCCGCTCCTCCGCAACAAGGCCAAGGGCAGGACGTAATGGGGCGGTGGCTATTGCATGAAAATAGTAAGGCTGGAAGGTCCTTTGTGGTTCTGTAGCCGGGTGTCTTGGATGGTCAACCGGGTAAAGCTGGGCGCGCCGAGTATCAAGGGGCAGCATTGTTCGAAGAGCCTCCGTCGAATCCTGGTTTCTGGAATGTCTCTCTCGCTTGATCGGATGTCTTGTTCTCGGTTGAGCTAGCCCTGTCTAAGTTCCATGCATGTTGGCATTGCTTGGGGTCCTGTTAATCTGGGGATGCTTGGGTTGCATTGGCCTTTCGAACCGGCATTGGAAGAATTGGGAAGTGCGTGACCACGCGTCGGTGGCCCTTTTCCCCAGATCCGGGGGTCGCAGCCATCTCGATTTGTGGCCAACTTGTGCCCGGTAGCACCTAGCTAGCTCGGAGCAGGGAGCTGAGGTGTTGGGCACTTTCTTGCGGGGAAGGGATCGAGGGCGAAGAAGAAGAAGAAGGCGAATGCGGCAGGCGAGATCCGAGCACGAGGAACGAGAGTTTAGCCTTTAGGCTCAATGGACCAAGCCTCCACTGTCAATGTGACCTTGACCAGGAAGGGCAGCCGTTTCGACGTTTCAGGACGCGGACGTGTTTCCGCTTCTAGAAAAGGAATCGTCGGTGATGGAGAGGAAGTCGAGGCTTGACCATGGTGGGCGTTTCGAGGTCAGGTGGTTCGACGACGATGGTCTGGCAACCAGGGCGCGGCCGAGCAGTTGTGGAACAGCATTTTCTTTGAATGAACTGTATGCGCCGTCAGAAATCCTCTACCATTGCTCGTTTGTTTTGTGCAACCTGGGTATCTCTTACCTGAAATGCGGAATGTGAATGTTTGTTGTCGCAGTCCGCTCTGCATGTTGTTCTTTCCAATTCGCAGCTGGTCCGACCCAGCGGCTCCAGGGGGTTATACCTAGCGGCGTACAGCCAGGCGCACATTCACGTGCTACCGTTGAGCCACTAGACTTACAGCGGCATGCTTACCTAATCGCAAGTGCACTGCAAGCGGCAGCCACCGGCGGGCAGGTCCACTGCAGGGCCAGCGTCCAGCGCTGCCTGTGCCCACTGTCAACTACATCGTACCTGACAGGCATTTGAAGGACAATTCCAGACTTATTTCCTTCCAGGCAACTGATCTCAACGTCAACATCGTCGGTCCTTCCTTACGTGGAAATGACAACCAGAAATCAGTGCAGACCTCCCCTTCTTCTCTGCCGCAAACTGTGATTACCTCCCCATTGTTCCTATCACCCCTCTGCCTCTCACGCTATTCTGGTCAGTGGTCAATCAGAATAAAGTTGAAGCCATCAGAAATGTGCTTTCCGCGCCAGGTTCTCCGGTCATCCTCCCGCTGTTTAAATGGTTGAGCGCGTTGGTTTTGCTTTTCCCAAACAACCGATCACGGCCTTCTTGTACGCTGTCATGCGTGGAATACTTTTGTTACTCGGACATCACATCATCACATATACGCAAAGCACTAAGAAAAGGTATGTATACCAAACTACTGCTTGCCAGTCTCCCAACGGTTGAGTCTTGAGTATTTAGCTGACAAGCCAAAGTTGACCCGTTTCTCCATTTGCGCCCAGCATCTTCGCTCAGTGTCCTAATTACTTGCTCGATGTCAACTTCTTCGGTACCTCCACCCGACATGGATCGAGGCAGCTTTGAACAATTCGTCAAACTGCCCGGTGAACTTCAAGACAAGATCTGGTTAGCCTCGATGAACTCTGCCGAGCCCAGACTTGTTCGTGTCGACCTGGTTGAGGTGTCTGACGCCGTTCCCCCGCGACGTTTCCCAACAAAGTGGCGTCTTCCCCCGGCACCCAGCCTAATGCAGGCATGCTCCCGGTCCCGAGAATATCTGGCAAGACATGATGATGGCTACAAGAAGCTTCTTCTTCGCCCCAAGGCTCATCCTCCGGGCATCGGCTATACCACCGCCCACGTCTGGTTCAATGTCCACACCGACGTCCTGAGCCAGCGTTTCTTTGTCTTGACAGACATGGATGCGTTTGCGACAGACACCCCAGATCCCAATGGTGCGTAGGAGCATTCGTGGACCTTTCGCCCCATCTTTGATGTCGAAGGCTCTTTCACTGGGGTTGTAGCTCCTTTCATCGATCATTACCTTGAGGATGATCTCAGCAGCGATGACCCTGAGATCATTCGAGATCCCTCATCGATCCGTCATATGCACCTCGACATCACGATTTTCCCGGACGGCCATTTGATCACACACGCGTACTTGCAAGGCGAGATAACCTCAACCGTACGTTTTGTTCGCGATCTCTTACATAGATATTCACGCCCAAACGTGAGCATAACACTCACCATTGATAACTGCGACTGGCAACGGCCCGATGACGCACCCCTAATGAATCTCCGCCTTATCCCACATAGAAGCGAATACCAACTACCGGCGTACCGCTTTGAGGAGATCCAGTCTTTCGTCCTTTTGGGGCACGACGTGCCAATGCCCGACCGTATCCTGCCTCTCGAGTGGCTTCTGAGGATTGACAAGGCAGTTCAGTGCTTGCCGCTCCCGTCACCTCCCTATCGATCTGACGACAGAAATTGGCAGCTCTTCCGCGTAATGGATCCTCTCTCAAAAGATGTGCATTTTGATGATTTCGGCCATCATGTACCGCAGTTAAAACCCTACTTGCACGAGTTGTTGGACAACATACATCGCCAGTGCGAGCGAGAGGTTCAATTTCTTGGATCAAACTACTCTATAGCTGACAGGGTAACCCTCCTGATTATAGAATCCAATTTTGCAGCCTATCAGGATCACCTATACGGGGGTCTTTGTGGTCCCCGATACGGTATGGGAAGGGCGGGCGAGGTGTTTAGCAACGGTGGACTTGACAGAAAAAGGCTCCTGGGCTTGGGTTCGGACAACGATTCGGACAATGATGCGGGCAGTGGTTTATCCAGCGATGCGGTCAGCAATTAGGGCAACGATCCGGTCGACGATGGGTTTTTCTTTGATTCCGCTTTCGTTTATCAATGATGGTTGTTAAATTCTTCATCCTTTCTATTTGGACAGCTATCTGGACAACTATCACGACAGCAAGTCACGACGGAAAGGATTGGGGAGACAGGAACAAAACAGGGAACAAAGCTAAAGGGGTGGAAGCAGTATTGTTTGTGATAGGCACATATTGGGTCAGGATAGCCCTGAGGACAGTCAGCATCGTTTTGGGTTCGTTCTCTACCTGCGAAATAGGCAAGATTGCCAGTCAAAGCGACAGTGTTTGTAACTACAGGCTTAGATGCATTCTTCTTCGCCCGGTCAAAGGGACAAAGTCCCCTTGCTAAGGATTGGCAAAGGAGAGCCAGCCACAGCGTGTCAATATTCACTTTTTTTTACCGAGTACCTTGCTTCACGTCCGACACGTTTGACTGCTTGGTTGATCGCCATGATTGCAGAGCTGCCTACATCTCTATCATCAGGTGAGCAGGGCGACCTGTTGCGGTGGGTGACGGCTGGGATGGACTGCAAATGACAATTTTCTGCCTTGTGATCTTGGACCTGGATTCTTCTCCAGAACCACAGCTCTTGGGAACCAATCAATCATGGCGGCTTCGTCCACCCAATAACCGCTTCATCACTTGTTTTCTTTGGATCTATCAACGTCCGACACCACCTCATCCAAGGACCGTGTTTCGCCCACACGTTCTCGCCAATGTGATCCAATAACTGGCATATCTACATGGCGTACCGACCCGTGGTGCGATGCAGGGCAACTCTTCTGCGCCACCACATTTGGAGGCAGCAAGGTTGAGGCTGTAACGTCCAATGAGAGTCAAAAAGTTTGGAGGCAGTACTCAGATGCGGCCTGCAATGCTGCATCATGCATGTACATGCCTCCAATACGTATGCGTGCAGTCAGTGGCAAGGCATTCAGTTGCCCAATTCCTTGTCAGCAGCCCAAGACAGATGTATTCTTGACAATCGAAAGGGTTCATAAAGTATTGCAGGCCTCATCATCGCCATTGAACAGAAGACCGTCCATCATGCCACAAGGGTCCCGGCCTACAGCATCACCAGGCCGTGGCAGAGTCCGAGGAGTATTTGCTCCCCAGCAAGCAACTGTAAGGTCCCCGACTCCTCATGTCTCCATCCTACCCATCGACATGTTCACTGACATCAGCTAACAACACTCTCCTCCTTTTTCCAGAACCGTCGACTCAAAAGAGCCGCACTAATCTCGGGCGCATCGGCGCCGGCGGGGGCGCTCCAACCCCGTCAGCCCGCGCACCATCTCCCAGGACTACGACAGCTTCGAACGACAATATCCGTTCCATACAGACCCATACACATACACACATCAGCACCTATATATCCCACAACACCTCAGTATCCAACAAAATGATCATCCACCTTGCAACCCCTCACACATCCCTAGGACGTGCTATTCCGCGCACTCAACCACGGGAGCACGATTCAGTCTTGGGGATGGAGTGAGCGGTAGCTATGACGTGGATTATTGTGGCGGACTCCCCCACGAAGCCCCCTCCCATCCCCTAATGTTCTCGAGCYCTGGTGCAATTGTTGAGTTTGCACCAGGGCTTGAGAACATTAGGGGATGGGAGGGGTGCTTCATGGGGGACTCGGCTTTGGTATTGAGAATGGGAGAGGGAGAGGAAGGTGGAGGAGGGTTCAGCATTGCCAATGGGAATGTTGGATTCCAGCCTCAGCAGGATATACTGCTTTTCAATCAGCAACCGGTACCTCTATCGAGCGTACTGGGTCTGGACGTCGACGCGGGGACTGCTCCTATCTTCCGGCATCCAAAATATTTTCAGCTAGACATAAGCACCTCGTTTACAGCGCAACCACTCCTGACTCGAACATTTCCGGGCGGACTCCCGTCGGATGGGATCTCCGATGATAACACGATTACCGATGCAGAGTTGGTCCGCCTTCCCGCAACACTCAATCAGTCCAACTATCCATCTACTTACCTAACCCAACCCGACTCTTCTTACTACCTGCCTTTTGGCTTGCAAGCAGCTCCACGCCACAATTCGACTTGGCAAAACGCCGTCTTTCATTCCACTCCCAGTCTCGCCGATGCCGCCTCGTACCCGACCTCAGCTGGAACTCTCGATACGTCTTCACCATCAAGCACCTGGGCATTAACCGAAAGTTTGCCTGCAAGCTCGGCAACCTCGCCTACAGCCTCAGCGAGGCCCAAATCGGATACATACAAGTGTGACTATCCAGGCTGCAAGTCCAAATACACCTGGGCTACCGGTGCAGAGCTAAAGTAAGTGTTATCTTCCTCTTACACTACTCGTCAGATCTCAAACCACCAGACATGCATAGTCAATTTCGAAAACCTGACGAGGAACCTTGCGGTCCCCACAAGCTATATCGCACTTGCCAGTTGCCACTTACTGACCTGACAACAGACGACATCGCAGGTACCACCAAAAGAAATCACATAAATGCACCACCCCAAGTTGCGGACGCGCTTTCACGAACAAAAGCGATCTACGCCGACACATGAAGACACATTCTAAAGATGTAATGTTCCGTTGTCAATCTCTGGGGTGTGGAAGATATTGCAATCGGTTGGACAACTTGCAGAGGCATATGAGGGAGTGTCACGATGGGGTTGGGGAGGGAGTAGGATTTTACGTCTAAGAGGCTGTAGGAGGCAGGGGCTGTGCATTGGGATCAGCTGAAGCATGCTGAATGAGGCTCTGCTCTCCGTCTTGCGTTTGAAACAGTTCAGCAAACGCCTGCTGTCCAGATGAAGGGCTTTGGTCGATGATTTGACGTGTAAATAAGGACCAGAGATGAAGTGTACGATTCCGTAGGCATCGGGTTCGGACTAGTCTCCGGAATGTGGTGAAGTTGTGAACCTCAACCAATAACAATAGTGTTCGACGCAACTTGAGTGTCTCAGGACTTGAGCGATCTACCCTGTGAGCAGTCTGGAATGCCGGGTTTGCTCACTCTATCATGTTCTGACAGATTTCCAAACCGAATTTCCTGGGATTATATGGGTATTCCCAGAGGTATCACACGGGGGCATTGAAATAGAGTTATTCTCGACAATGCAATGTGATGACGTCACGTTCGATGAGAAGTCATGTCCTGTGATTATTTCAAGCCTCAAACTTAGACGGACCGCTTACTGGGTGCCTCAAGGACTCGATCACCAACTACCTACAGGAATATTCTGTCTAACTGAGCGAATCCATCGGCCCTTTCGTGGTTGCATTTGTCCTTCGTAAAGGACCCCGATTGTAAACATTCCAAGCAAACACTAGTCTGGCGTTCGGTCCACCCTGGAAACTTGTGACGAATGGTTTCCGAGAGAGGTAGGCGTTCGCTGTGGTTTATTGAATTGTGACTACCGAATGGATAACAGTAGCCCGCTTGGAATGCCCCTTCGACATTTGCGATTGGCATTATTACCTTGATAATCTCCAAGATTGACCGTTGATTCCCAGAAGGACAGTCGAATCTCTCGACAAAAGCCTTTGATTTTGTGTTGAGGGAGTCGTTGATAGTACATTGTGTACTTCTAACACACGCGTACTTTCCTATAGCTATGTTCCGTACAGCGGCGAGAAGGCTTATTCGAAGATGGAGAGATCGCTCCGCGAGAATAGCTAAGCATTTCAAAATCAGTTAGGAGAGGCATACAATAATTTTCCCCGGCTTGTTCCCCGGCTTGAATKGGGGGGGRGGGGGGGGAGACTCGGAGAACTTCACGTACTCAACAGCATAGGAGGTAGCGTGTCCATAAGCAGCTCATCCTCGTAGAAACCGAGATAACTGCCTACATGGCTGATTATAACTAGCCAAGTAAGCTTTGGGAAGACGTCAAAGTTCTTCAGCAAAGCCGCTGCCGCAACAAGGTACATCAAGTCCGTTGAGCTTCTGTAAGGTGTCACCTGTCGAAACCACCTATCGGTAACCAGTTGCATTGCTGTACCCAAGTCGTACTTGTCGATTGTACGGACAGCCTGGAGGATATGCTTTCCATCCATATCTGCGAAGGGTATCATGTCGGGACGGTGGTGGAGCGCGTAGCAGATTGCTTTCATTGCCTCGGGGTCGTCTTCGGGAAGATCGATGTCCTTGGGAGATTCGGGCGAAAACGTGTGGGAGCTTTCGATCCAAGGTGGCGAGAACATCGTGTTGAAGACTTTGGAGGCCGATCGAATGATTGTGGACGAAACCCTGAGACGCAGTTGCTTCTCCTCAGGAGGACCGACGACGAAGATCATGTCACCCGTTGGTGAGATCTCGAGGATGGTCGAGTCGACGTCCATGATTTCTGGTTGCCTGGCGGGCTCTTGGCAAGAATGAAGCATAATTGGGAACTGACGGAGGAGGGAGCTTCTGGACGGTTGATGGAGTTGGGAAGAAAGAGCTGGAGAAGATGTCGAGGAGCTGGAGAAGAACTTGGGCGCCACTGCCTTGCCTCAATGGAACTTACAGTAAGGACGTGGCCCGAGGTACAAACGCACCTTCCCCAGTCATGAAGTTGAGCTGCCAACCCCACCTTCCTTAGGATGCATCCCGCAAGCCACATCCCTCGTTTGACTTGAGGCATGCCTACCTGATGGCTTGCAGGTCTTGCATGTGACTGGTTGACACGGTGACTTCTGCAGGCTGACACAAGAAACGTCTCCTCCATTGGTTCAATCATCTTCCTCACAAAACAATTTCCAGCCGTCCGAATGGTCGTAAGAATAAACTGAACACGTCACGGTCAGTACATCACACCTTGAATATAGTCTTTCACGCATCCTTTTTGAGTCTTTAGTACACCTTTGAACCCAGACTCGAGGCAGTTTCTCGATGGAAGAATCCCTAATAGACTCTGGCCGATATATGTCCAATTTATTATGGTTCCTATCACAGTTTTGTAACGGCATTTCCCTACCAAAGCGAGCGGTATTGGACTGTCCGTGTGCGGTTTATGCTTACGATCGCTCGCCGTCCTACTCACCACAATTGGCTGCGCCTTAATATCTACCCTTCCCTTCCGTCCATCCGTGGATTTGAAATCCCACGTTGGAGCCACTGCGTCCAATCATAGCAAACAGCTGTTGAGGCAGGCTCCGGATACCACCCGGAATGCATCATGCATGCATCATGTCGTCGACGAGCATGCCTCCAGCAGGCCTCCGCGCTAAGAGGTGGGGATGCCCAACAAGGTTGTCAATCCAGGACCGGTAACTCTGACCGTCTGACAGCGCTCGCAAGGATATATGAGGGGCTGTAGGCCTCGTTAGATTGATGTTCCTCTTTTCCGCACCAGGATTCAGTCGAGGGAGACCTCCTGTTCTTCTACCAATCATTCTGGGAGCACGAATCCCTTCCGCCGGTAGGCATCCCACCCCCAATCCTGCCTGGCCCTCAATTAGGGAAACCACCAAGACTGACAAATTTTCCAACCCAACAGGATCACAACCCCGATCAACAAGAAGCGCACCGGTGGGGGCGCTTTAACCCCCCACCCGGCACCAAAGCATTTGGCAATGTTACAGTGATCAAGCTAGCGATTACTTGCCAAATCAACGCTCGGGAACAAGATGTGGCGACGAGCTCTTGTTCACAGGGCCCTTGGGCTGTAGCTACACCTTGTCCTCGAGTGTTGATTTGGCAAATAATCCTACTTTTGGTCAGCTGGAGGGAAGCGGGGGAGAAGGAGATGGGACATGGTGGGATCTGGGACAGTCGAGTTCCCAGGTCAACGACAACAACAACAACAACAACAACAACTACGGCAACAATTTCGAGGGTCTCGTCTTCGACGGGGTACCGCAATACCTGCCTTACGAAGGCTCAGGGGTTCACCTTGGCGGACATTTTCCGTATCTGTCGGCGAATACTCAAAACACATGCGATGCAGCTTGCCAAACAATCCAGGCCTACAATGGCCTTGACTGGCAGCATCTCGACTCTGATCCACCACTTCAGCAGATAAGCACACTGATTTGGAACGAGGCCGACGTTTCCGCGTGGGTTTCGAGTCCTGTCTCAAGGCCGATGATCCAAGGTCTTCCACTGATGCAGCTGGACTTGCCTTCATCACCGCTTGTGGACATTTCGATGCAGTCATGGGACCTTCAGAACATCCCCAGCTCCAGCTCCCCCGTGAATGAGGAGCAAATGACTGCAATACTCCAGCTCGGGCAAAACACATGTTCCTGTATGAGCCCCTTTGGACGGCAAACTACCGGCAGCACGAGCACGGCACACACTCTGGACATGGCATTGCAAACAGGTACCGGAAGCAACTTGTCGACAAGCCCAATCAGCTGGAACGGTGATCAGTTCGTGTGCGATTATCCCAGCTGCAAGGTTACAAAACCCAGTCATAAAGAGCTCAAGTCGGTCTCCCTCCATGCTCCTTCATTCGTCGTCGAGGCACAGCTTCTAACATTGTACCATGACAGGATACACCAAAAATGCCACAAGAAGAAGTACAAGTGCGAGGAAGATGGATGCCAGAAAGCATTCTCTGTTCCAGCACATCTTGAACGGCACCGGAAAACACACCGTCGTGGAGACTCGGAAGAGATTGAAAAATATCGATGTTCAGCTTGTCCGAAGGCTTACACCCGTGACGACAACTTGAAAAGACATATGCGAGACAAGCATACTGCGTTAATGAACAAATCAAGGCGAAAACGCCAACAGGCTAGGGAAATTGTCTAGGGGGTTGGCTTGAAGTTGCTGGACGTGCGTTGAACTGGGACACATCCGGGATCGGGACTGGATTGTCCATCCCCACGTCTTCGCAGGGGAGGATGAGCCTCGGTGGCTGTGGGAGCATATCTCGATACCCACATCAGTTGTCGTCTAGATATTCGCTGCCGCAACTACCGAGACACCTCCTCTCCTGTGAGGACGTGACTCTTCAACGAGCTTCAGGTTACATGAACTTTCAGCGGACCGGCGCTAGGCATGCGGTGCTGGGGTGACCGTTGCGTTTGCCGACCCGTCAAGGCTTTTATCCCTTCCCGGCTCTGTAGACTGCGTCCAGGTTACCCCCGGCTTCGTCTCCTCTTCATCATCTGGTTGACGAGTGGTTCGACATGTTATGGCCCTGGACATGTGTGTGGATTGCGATGATACGGATCGGAGGATGAGACGAAGGGGTAGCACTGGACGCAGACTACAGAGCCGGGAGGGATAGAAGCACAAATCCGACAAACGCAACGGATTTCTCATTTTCTTTGTCAGTGGAAGATGGAGGTGGTGGAGGGAGGTGGAGGAAGTTGTGTATTGGGGAGGTCCAGGTCGTCAAGGCTTGGTCTTGCCATCTTTTCAAAGGTTGAGGGGCAAGCCTTGACGCTCTGTATCCTCCAAGTGGATATACTTCCTATGGTAGATAGCGATGCAATAGAAGAGGAGCTTTTCACTCATTCATCACCCGCGGTCTCGCCGTGGTTTTCTCTAGCGCCCGTTTTCTGTCAGCCATCTTTGAAGGCCCACTTGGGCATAATCTTATTGAGAAGAATTGTCTACACCCCGCCGGAGTTTCACCACCCAGCGAATGCCATTCTATCGAGTGCTGAGGGTAGACTGCCGAAACCATCACCCTTCTGCTACGCGCCACATTGCAATTTGCAAATCCTCTGTGTGGCCACAACCTGGGCTCTTGCATGGAGGCTTGCATGTTAGTGCTTTTGACAACCTTTTGGCATTGTTCCTCACTCATTCAACTGATAACTCATTGATCCTCTCGGTCTGCCACTCTTACAGCGTCCAGCAAAGGCACCTTTCACCTTTTTCTACGGAGCATGGTAAGGATTACATTCATCATACTAAGCTCGCTTTCACATGTTCAGCTATGAACCACGAACGGAATAAGTTGCAGTCCCTATTCTCTAGTCGTTGTAGAAAGTACCTTAACTGGCCTTGAGATTCAGTCCAGATGACTGCACATCATTTCGGCTCGATTCTCCACACAATCCAAGCAGATTCTGACCTCCTTCTTTATCCTTTCCAACTCCTTCTGGACAGTTTGCGATCCTAGTTCCCGGTTCCCGCATACACAGCCAGGACACATCCTCTCATGCTTGTTTACTGCCTCTATCCCTAACACAAGATCAAGGGGCGGGTACTCGTCCCCGGTAGATCTGGCTCTGCCGAAGCCGAATCGTTTGTAAAGCTGTTGGTAATCATCAATGAAGTGCCTAGGGTGAGGGCACATAGAGGTGGGATTGCAATCAGGCTCATTTCTCCGTCCAAGCATGTGGATGAGTTGGAGAAGCTGGGAGTGGAGGCGAGCTGTGCGTTCGGCGAGGAGGACTGAACAGTTCAAGGTGAGTTAGCATTGCCAAGTCTACACTCCAACAGAGAAAGAGAGACTTGCTCCAAAACTTCTTAGGCATCGCCTGTTCTAGTAGCTTATCTTTCAGAAACCAGGTGAAGCTTTCCTCATGTCTCATCGCCAGCTCAACCGTCAGCTTCGCAAATGCTAAATTTTCCCTGAATAACCACGCAGCAGCCACCAAGTCCATAATCTCTTTTGACGTCATTTTGGGCCTGAAGACAGGATCACTGTTGGAATTGATACCCAAGTCAATGAGTACACTACCCGAGGCCATGCAATCAACCATGCTCTTCTCGAGCCAAGCTTCGCTGGCTAACATCAACGCTCTGCGAAGGTTGTATTTATCGACAAGGAGAGCTATATGCAGTAACTCCCGCGGCTTTGGAAGTTCAGCAACCAGGTCATTGCGGAGGTGCAAAACGCAAAGGACCGTTCTCATAGCGTGGGGGTTGTCATCCGGGAGGAAGACCTCCTTCGGTTGGAGGGGCTGGGGCCACACATCTAAAGGGTGGCTGAGTGCTTGGCTCTGACGCTCAGGTAGGCGCGGAAACAACATGGCTGAGAACCTCTCGGATGCGGAACGGATGACTGTATCGTTAACCCGCAGGCGGATGAGAGATTGGGGCTGCTCCGACTCGGACTGAGACGGATTGTCTTCGCTGCCAACACTGACAGTGATGATTACATTACCGAGGGGCGAGACGTTGATGAGAGGAATCTCACCGGTGCCGGTTAGGGCGTTGGAAACGGAAGCGGGTGAGGCCAGTATGGCACCGTGTGTGGTGTCTGTGTTCTCCATCGTTGCGTGGTGGAGTGAAAGTTGTCTTAGTGGCCGGGTGATGGAGCTGGCTCTGTGTTATATGGAGGATATGACTTGGAAATGAGAAACTGGAGGAAAGTGGAGGAAGCATCCGAGGTTGGCTGGAGAGGACAGGCATTTCGCAGAAAGTACAGTAGACGCCAGACGAAGAGAAAGCTCAAGAATTGCCGACAAAGCTCAGAGAGGAAATAACACAACATTGTGGCTGTTTCGGCAGACAAAAATCTGATGGTACCGGATCAAAAGGCCTTGGTGAGAAGAGTAAGAGAAATCTGCCCGCATCGTACATGATCCTACACGTCAAGGCGTTTCAGGAGGCAGTGAACAAGGCTATCCAGGAGATGACGAGCGAGCCGTACCCTACGACTACACAGTTCGAAATCTTTCGCAATTTCTCACCACCATGACTATATCATCGCCCAAAATCTCGTATCCCAAAGTCAATGGCGCTTATCCCACATACGAAAGAGGATTCCTTTCTGACTGTACCTATTCCCACCTCATTATGAGCTGGTTGCTTTCCCATTTTGAGCTGGTTGCTTTCCCATTTCATTCAAAGCGCCGTCCTTTGCGATTGACTTTTAAAGACTGTATTTCAAGACTCCCGCCCCAAAAACGGGTTTTCCCTTGTTCTAGCACGATCCGTCGCGAAAGATTGCAAAACTGGGCTCTCTTGTCAACCTAGATCTACCTTTCTACCTATGTGAACCGCTTGGGCTACATGTCTAGGTAGCTGCAATTTGCAGAGTCGAGGCACCGGACTATATGTAGTAAGTCCAGCCGATAGCCTGGTATATCAACTATGCCTAGTGCAGGTAGGTGCGAACTACGGACGAGAGCAATAGAGGTACTCAACAACATAGTTCTGCACAGACAATGTTTGAAAGACAATGTTTGAAGGACAATGTTTTCAACATGGGAGAAACTTATCTTCAACAGTAAAAAGACGATGAAATGACCATGGTAGAGGTACAGAGCACGGGGAGTACCTACATATTCCCACACTGCCCAGGGAGCTTCTCTGGCCTTCCGTCTGGGCCTGCTTACAAGTCCACCACTTGTAACTTTAAGGAGGAGGGGGCTAGCAAATCTGCTTGTGAACTAGCTCCCCCACCTCTTTTGCGTGTAACATGTTTGCGACTAAATTTCTCAGACTCTGACATTTGGCTGGTTTGGGTATATTTAACCGCTTGGTTAAGCCGGGACTCGAGCGCAGTCGTTTGACTGGGCTGAGTCTCTGTAACCACTTAACTGATAGTCACTTGGCTGGCAGTCGCTTGGCGAGTATGACGGGGTTGCAAAAAGACTGAGCGGGGCTTCCGGTTACGCGATGCTAAGATGCTGTCGTTAGTATGGTCAGAAGCAGGGGATGTGACCGGCTCTTACCCAGAGTTATGTCCTGCACCAGTCGGTGTCTAACCATTGAGATTGCGACGGCGGATACGCGCGCGCGCGTGGTATACATCCTTTCTCGTGTGTACCGACCATGGAAACTTGTTCCGTACGAGGGAGCTAACCTCACGGGCAGGCATAGCGTTGACCTTGTTGGAGGCCTCGTCAATCGCTTTGACCATGTCTGGCTTCAGCCTGCGGTGTTGAGGATGGGCAGAAGGCTGGCAAGACTGGCCATGGTTGTGTACCTGATGGACCGCTTTGTCGTGTAACAGGAAGTGCCAAAACCCTTCCTTGTCCTTCTTTGCAACTGCCTTCCAGTTGCAACCGCACTTGGGTGAAGCAGTCTTTCGAACGGTGGCGGTAGATTTACGCGGCTGGCCAAATCGATCGCAAAAGAAGTGGTATCGAGTGTAGTCTTTGGCTGGGACTCTGGGCTTGGTGCCGCGGCCTTGCCCACGGTTCACTGCAAATCCGTGGTTGAGCGCCCACTTGTTGACCGATTCTTGCAGCCCTTCGATCGTTGTAGAGGGGAGTGTTGAAGCCATCCCATTCTTTGGCGTCCTGTCTAAGTGGATACGATCCACACATAGCCACCCTGTATATAAACCACGTCGGACTTCGTCCTCCCTGCTCTGTTCTCTCTCTCTCTCTCTCTCAAGTCAATAAATACACCGAATCTAACCCCACATTCACTGCCACTTGTGCTGTCGCATCCCGTTACCTCCAACAGGGAGTATGGCGCCGGAGGGTGGGTTGAGAATAGCATCTCGAGGATCAAAGAGACCTTCATCTTCTGATTCGCTTGCTGGATCTACGGAGTTGCTGGCGGGCTGGGATGGGGCGTCGGGGATTGAAGCAGAATTAGAATCGCCGTCCGAGTTACCGCCAGAGTCGCTGAAGCCTTCCCATTCTTCATAAACTTGGTTGGTTTAATTGAGCTGGAGTAGCTCACTGCCCGTGAACTCGATCATGGCATCTAAAGCCCACGGTGGCATCTTGGAAATCGTGTGCACGATGCGCGCAACTGACGTGAGTCTTCTGGTGATGAAGAAACTGCCGAAATAGGTTAGCAAACTGCTCGGGTGACTGATATGACGAGTATCCACGTACTTGCAACTGATTCTAGCTTACTTTGGCGATCAAAGGTGGTGTGACTGTAAAGAAGGGGAAAAAAGACGGATGTGGAGGTGGGAGGTTGAAAGCGACGAAGGTGTGTGTTAAGGTGGGGTTCCCTAAGTTACGGTAGTTAGTTTGCCTAGTTCCTTTTTGATTGTTATCTCATTTCACGCCTTCGTATTCTCTACTAGCTTACTTGTTTCAGATTCTAGGTACGGTTTGTCATTCATTCATTACATGTTGGGGGGGGGGGGGGTGGACTCATCTGTCAGATACACCCTGTTCAGTTTTGTCCACTCCCCCCACATAAGAATGAAAGGATACTGATCCTTCCTCACCTCCCTTCCATTCACTCGTCTTGTGTCAGAAGTCCGTGCACTGGGCGGATTCACCGGCACTCCTCCGGATATCCTGGATTCCGTTCTTCCTCTTCCGTTAGCCATGATCAGAATCACAGCCCTTTTCTGTCGTCGCCTTTCCACCTCCGTCAACTTGTCTTGTTGTTATGTGGGTCCAGCCCACCACCCTTTTGTAGGGAACGTGACTGCCCTGGTGTTCAGTGAAGTCAAGAGGCACCTATATCATCGGTCTATATATTGGCCGGCTAGTAGAGAGTTTAGGTTTGGAAAGTAAGCGAACTGATGATGACCTCAATATCTCACTCATTTTCTGTATAATCCCTTGGCTTTTTCCAGTCGTGTTTGCTGCGTGTCCCTGCAAATACGGCTAATGTGCGTGTGTACCTCTGGGTATTTCGCGCTTGGAAAATGGCAATATTCTGGGTCAAAGCATGTTCAAATCATCTCAGAAAAAAAGCAAAAACCCCCGGGTTTGCTTTGCTTTGCTTGGTCTGCATCGTTGCACCAGATTGAAGTTTACGATCCACTGAGAATGTGATGGCCGTTTTCGCTGGTGGTACATTGGTTGTGGTGGTGGTGGTGGTGGTGATAGTGATGGTATGAAGATTGACGTTCCGTGAGTTTTAGGGAGTTGATAGGACTTTGGCATTTTGAATTCTGAACTGCCATTCTTTCTACATCTACTTCCTTCCTTTTCCCATTGTACCTTTTTAACCTCCTCTTTTATATCGTCGCTTCCCAAAGAGAAAGCCTACTTAGACACCCCCACATATTCCAAGGAGCTTGACTTGTCGCACAACCCCCTTTGTCCTCGAGGACCACTTACTTCACCAAAGCAGCCAAAAGAAAACAGCTGACATGAATAATTTACCGTTTTGTATAGTAAAGTACGATGAAATAATGGTCCAAAAACTCATGCGCATTTGCACTAACCGGGGGGGGGGGGGGGTCATTGGTCAAAACAAAAGCGCATACGCATCGCCAAAACTACGAAGTTCAACCACCACCGACCACTCAATCTCACCCTTCAACTGCATTAATAAAATCCGTCACTTAGTTATACTGAAGTGCACTCAATTTTCAAGCTTGTCTAAAAGTTCGAATGATGCGGCCAATCTTTTCATTCCGGTCATTGTTGTTATCAAAAGCTTAAGGTCCCACCACTGAACCGCACCACAACCCCCAAGTCTTTCCTAGTCACCGTTATACCATGGTACGGTTATCTGGCAACCCAAATTCCCATTTATGAGAATGCGCACCAGCCATCTCCACGCACTCGAAACAAATCTTCGCCTCCCTCTTAGCCTTCTCCAGCTCCTCCTTGACAGCACCCGGCCCCAACTCCCTCTCACCGCAATCACACTCCTCTCCCACACTCGCTGCCTCCTGCTCAACCAGCGGCTCAACGGCCCTGAGCAACTCGCCCAAGGGAACCGTAGATCCCCAGCCGTACTCCTCCCAAACATTCTCCCAAGAACTAGTCAACTGGGCACTTTCTCCGCAGCCGCAACCGTCATCAGCCACTCTGTGGCGAACGAGGTTCAAGACCCGCATCGTCAGCTGAGCCGTGCGCTCGCCGACAAGAGCTAAAGAAAACAGATCAAACCGAGTTAGCTTTCATTGAAGTCAATGTCACAGAGATATGAAACTTACAACGAAAAGTCTCAAGCAGCACCGTCTGCGCAACCACATCCCCCGCCCACAGCCGAGCAAAGAATCCAGCCCTGCCCTGGTGCTTAACCATCAGGTCCAAGCCAAGCTCCGCAAACCGTCTTCTCTGTCTCAGCCCCCAAGCAGCAGCAACTAACCAGACCATCTCCTGGGCCGTTCCGTTCGCCTTGACCTTGTTGACAACGCCCTCGAACCAGCGGGTCCACGGCACAAACAAGTTGTCTTGCAACTTGTACTTCTTGATTGCCACCGCGAGGTAGAGAAACTCTATGGCACTCGGGCCAGGCGCATGGTCGGCGGGGGTCGCGGGCCGGATGAACTGGCCGAGGAAAGCGACGGCGTAAAAGATTGCTTTCATGGCGAAAGCGTCGTCATCAGGGAGAGCGATCTCCCGGGGAAGCGGGGAGGCAGAGCCAGACCCGGGGTAGGAAATGCCTTGCATTTCCATAGCGTAGGGCGCCAGGATTTCAGCGAAGACGGACGAGGCTTTGCGGAGACCGGTCACATCCAGGGTATCTCTTCTTGGGCTGGGCCCACCAGGAAAACGAGGTCACCGCTTGGTGCATCCTCAGATGAAATAGAGTGAGCGGGGAAGTTGATGTTATCCATCTTGGATAATGTTGAGAAAGAAGTTTGAGGTAGAGTGATATATAGAGGTAAGGATTTTGGATGAATGGTTGATTCTTTTCACTGTAGTGTTGGAAGTTCTGATCGAACTGGAGAGATGTTGTCAAGTTTGAAGAAAGTTCTGTCGAATTTGAAAGACGTGGAGGTAGTCAATGTTCGAAACTTGGAACTGTCTTTGACGATCGAGAAAATAAGAATTTAAGCTCAACTCCGGCTGAAGGAAGAAAGATCGAAGAGGAGGGAAGAAAAGAAAGAAGGGAATTTATACCACTACTTAATAGCTCATATCGTAGAACCTATTGTTAAGATGCACAATACCCGGGTCTGCCTATTGAGTTCATATTGGAGACACAAACACGTATTTAGCGTACGGCTGACTGAATCATGAATAGGACTCTGGAGTAGAGTAACAATGGGAATTTCAACAGATGGAAACGGAGTTGAATCTGAAACGAGAGTTCATCGTAACAGAGAGAATTAAAGCGACCCGACAATACAAAGATATGCGCGTATCTACCCTATAGAACTAGAATAGGTAAGGAGTTATTGACAAAACTCTGAAATAGGGTATATAGAGTTCATCGTCTGATCTTCTCAATCTCACCTTTGTTTCAAAAGCAGTCAGTCATTGTTGACTGGGGAGACAGAATACATGTTAGAGCTGGACTCACCACACCGCCCCTTTTTTCTCCATGCACAGCCTTATCGACGATGTCCAGCAGCATGGTCCACATGCTGAAGCGCACAGTACCATTCATGCCTTTGTCCCATGAGGCGAGGATCGCTGATGTGTTGCCGTCGTAGATGCGATCACCGCACTTGTCCAACATCGACAACATGTGGATATCCTTCAGTGTGTCCAGGAAGTCCTGCTTCAGCGAGTGCTCCGTGACGATCATCGCGTAGTGCGCGGCTTTGAATCAGGGTCGCCAAGGTCGGAGCTCGATGAGTTTACTAGTATTCCGGGCATAGATACCCTCAGACAAAAGCTACGAGGCTGGGTGATATCTAGTAACGCCATATCAGCGAGAGTTCCACGATCTAATGACATTTAGTTAAGTTATAGTCTGCAAATAATTTGAAGGCTGGTGCGCGTAGTCAAAAGGTAGTGCATGAAGCAAAAAAAAAAGGGGGGGGGGGGGGGTGCGGTAAGTCGAGTTCCACGCTCGCTCGAGAGTTAATACTGACTAGAGACTGGGCGTGCGGGTGAATGGAGTTGTCAATGGCAGTATTGGTGCCTCTTGACTAGGTTCAAAGTTCTGAAATTGATGGACCAAGGGGAAGCAGCTCTTTTATAGATCAAGTTTCCTGAAATGTTTGCTGTTATGAGCCATCCATTGCCCGTGGCTTGATGGACTAGTAAGCGAAGACTCATCGCCAAAGCGAGTACAATTAATCATCAGGGCAATAGCAGATTACGATAAGCAGACATGCCACATGACTCTTAAGCAAGTGGAAATGGGGACTTGTGTCACACGGACATCGCCCACAGTCCAGGGTCAGGGTCGCAACGCTCAGTAGAGCCTCAACGCTTGGCATCAGCCTCGAGATGCACGGTGGCCTCCGGCCGCAACACTCCCCTCGGCCGGACCCTCGGCCACCGGCACTGCTTACCCGAACCCCTCTCGATACCATCGGGCTAGCGAGCCAACAATGGAAGTGCCGAAGACGCTGATGAAGCACCATGAGGCAATCCCAGTCATCCCAGAAGCAACCACAGCCAACCAAGCAAGAAGCACGGCGCCCGGACGAAGGACAGCGCCAGAAGGAAGATGGAGAATGGATGAAGGCATTCAGGAAGATCTACCTGTGTGCAGACTGCTAGATAGATGCCTTGAATCCTCAGGCGACAAGGCTTGATACGTACCTCAAGTACGTACCGATTCCCTTTGGCATAAGAAGGCCTTGAAGCCAAACCTTCTCCTGGGGGTTAAGAAGATCAACAAGGCCTTTGAGACCAAAGAAGGTTATTAGCTGAATTGAACTCTTTGTTCCAAGCCCAGAACTCTGCCCTTGTCACAACTTGATACCTCCATCCAATGGTCATTTTCATGGAAGGTATTGACTGATTTGGCTCCATGTTAACGTGATGAGAAGGTGCCAAGTTTTGTTCCAGCAACACAAACGATTATTGGAAACCCGGGGTTCGTTTCATGAGTCTCCGCACAAGTCCTCCTTTTCTCAGCCTCTTCAAAGTCTAAACAGCGCATGCAAAATGCAAACCTTTGTGTCAAGGCCACCAGTTGCTTAGAGCCCGGTTCCATGGGCGAGAGCTTGTTGTGTACATTTTGATGGATGGAACAGTTATGCCATCTACGCACATCATTCAGAAAGGTTGCCGTCAAAGCCGTCAAAATCTTGAGAATAGAGTCGCTTATTAACTTATATGGCGTGTAATCGCGGTCGAACTTCACACAGATCTCATTGAACTCCGGAGAAGTACAGGAGCAATATCGACACTGTGAGAAAGCCACGGATTCTTTCACGGACAATCTTGAGAAGTTCTTGCTGTAGATGGCTTCTTCGTTTGAGAACCAGCGACCATAGGGCTTTAAGTATCAAAGTACTGTACTCGGTCATTGGCCGAGATATAGGTACAGCTATAACGCAGTTATAGCAGCGGCCTCTTGCTTCTCTGCAAGAGGCCTTTCAACAAACAGTCACTGTACTGAACTAGCGGGATTAGAAGGGAACGAACAACACGATGGCAAGAGCAAACTGGGATGAGGAATTGGCAGTTGTGGGGTATCATTCAAATTTCCTAGAACTATCTCTATCTAACCATGACGAAAAGACCCGATCTCTCCTTCCATTTTTGTTGGGATCTTTCGTCATTTTGGTGGTGCCTTACGCTCACCCACGGTTATCACTCAAAGTCTACAGCCCAGTCCCTCTTTCAAGTCCTGCCGTTTGATGGCAGAGGCGGTTTGAAGAATTCCTGAAGCCGAGTAATAATCGAGCAAATAACTGACGGAAAGAACGAACAATGATGCAAGATGCCACCCTCTCTCAATTTGCATGCCTATAACTTGCCGCCTGTTTGATTCCGTCAAACATATCTGTTCCTGTGATGCAAGAGTCTGATTCCAGCATATCTTGTAAAGAAGAAGCTCCAGGATGCCATGCTATAAACCTCCCGTCATAATTTCATGCATTCGATATGCAATAAATCCTTTCTCCATGCAATGGTCCTCCAAGCAACCGACTCAAGAAATGCGGCCTAAGCGTCTCAACCTGTAGCCAAGCGAGCTGCAGGAGCTTGCCACTCCCCCAACAAACAGCAAGTGCCCAACCCACCCCTCAAATGGACTGCCAATAAGGACCATACGGCTTCCCTAACCTCATCGGCCAACAAAACACCCTCTCCTCCGGCTCCGTCCCCTTCATCCTCGGATACACCACATCCCTCAGCTCCCTCTCCTTCTCCCAATCCGGCGGCAGCGGGAACCCCCTCTCATCCCACCTCCTCGGCTCCCACCAATCCTCATACCTCTCCCACTCCACCTTAAAGCTCGTCACCAACCTCTTCTTCCCCCTCTGATCCGACATCCCGCCCCACGGACATTTTTTGTCTTTCACCCCCACCGTCAAATCCGTATACCGAAACATTCTCTCGGCCGCCAACGCCGTCTCCCGATTTCCACACAACAGAACAATATACCTCATCCCGGGAACCCCATCAATCTCATACGTCGCCCTACCATCCAGCACGGGCGCCTCCTTCCATGCGCTCCAGCTGAAGTACCGATGGCCCATGCGCTTGCGGAACCAAGACTTGATGGCGTCGGGACCCTCGATGCGCTCCAGCCAGCCCATTGCGTAGCAGAAACCGGAGGAGACGGGGCCGATAACGACCATGTCCCAGGACTCGGTGGTCTCGGACTTGGGGAGATGCAGGTGGTGGTGGTGGTCGCGGAGTAAGAAGTCTGGCAAGTCGAGGGGGGCCAGACGCGGGTAGCGGGGCCGGATGAGAGGGCTGGTGAGACAGGAGTAGGGGTCGGCGGCGGCGGCGGCGAGGGCGAGGCCGAT
>RAON01000221.1:0-44194 GCA_009805295.1 Neurospora sp. FGSC 6877
TTTTTTTTTTTTTTTTTTTTTTTTTTTTTTTTTTTTTTTTTTGGATATGATTGGACTGAGGGGGCTGATAGGTAAGGGGGAAGGGAACGCCGGAGAGAGAGTGAGAGAGAGCAAGTGGATGTATCGATGGTGGGGAAGAGAAGAGAACGAGGTAAAAAGGAAGGAGGACGAGGGGAGGCCATGAAGTTGGGAGAAGGGGAAAGGGGAGAACTAACCAATCATCCAAACTCAGCGGGAAATACTCATACAACAAATCCGCCGCCTCCAACGGACTTCCCACACTCTCCTTCTGGTTTTGAGACAACAAACTCTGACTCTCAGTCTTGGTGGACCCAAACCCTCCCGTTCCAGGACCAAGACCCAGACCAACACCACCACCTATCCCCATCCCCATCCCCTTTCCAGAAGAAGTTGCACCCTCCTGTTTCAACCCTCCACCGCCCGACTTCGGATACAACGGACTCCTCATATTATCACCCGACCCCGAGTTCGTCCTATTCATAGGCGGACTCCTCTGCTCGTCTTCCGACAGAGACAGACTAATCGGCAGAGCAGTTGGTATCGACGGTATCGAAGTCGTGGAGGAGGTACTTCGATGGTGACCAGTTCTGTTTTGGGTAGCTGATGGTGTTAGGTTCTTTCGTGAGCCGTTGTTATTGTTGACGTCCGAGGATGAGGATCCCCACGATGGTATTGGTGGTCGAGATCCCGATCCCGGGTTAGGGGAGACGGAGGACATGGCGAGTTTTTTGTTGGGGTGTTGTTGTTGTTGTTGGGGGTTGGGTGRGGTGCTGAAGGGTTGGGGGGTGGGGGTTGTGCAGGACCAGTCTGACGGCTTTTGATATGTTAGTCTTCATCGTAGAGAGGGAGAAAGGAGTGGAGGGTAAAGTGAAAGAAAGGCGAGGAAATGTAAATTGAAGGTAAAGAAATACCGGGGGGCAGTGAAAACACACCTGATTTCCCAACGAGTGATGATACCTCTGGAGCATTTCCGATCTATCCATACCCCGCTGCTGCTGTTGCGTTTGCTGTTGTTTTCCATTACTGCCGTTCCCGCCAGCACCAACACCAACACCGACAGACCCCTCTGTACTCGTCCTTTGCAACATCCCCTTCCGATCGCCCGTCAACGGCACATCCCTCCTACTATCGAAATTCCTCGGACTCCTCCCCCTCACAATCACCGGGCCGGACTGAATCTCCGCCAACTTGATCAGTTTCTCCCCAGACTCACCCATCTTCGCCAACAAGTTGATCTGCACAACATAATGCTGCTGCAACCCCTTTCTCCGCCCATTATTCGCCGTGGCATGCTTAAACTGCAACCGCTTCCACGACACGGGTATCGACACTCTATTCCCGCTGCCATCTATTTCTTGTCCGGCTGATAAGTCGAGCAACTGCTTCGGTGGTGTGGTCGCTGTTTTTGACGGTTCCTCTTGTTGTTGCTGCTGCTGCCCTCCAGCAGTTCCACTCCCGGCCAAAGCAGGATTATTGCTCTTCCATGGAATGCTAATAATTTCCGTCTGTTTCCCTTCGATACTCTCCACAGCCGTAATCGACGCCCACAACTCTTTTATCGGCACCTGTCTCCCCCCATTGACACCACCACCACCACCACCACCACCACCACCATGATCATCATTCAGCAAAAGCGAGCAATGCAACGCATGCCTAGGCAACGTAATCTGCCCTGTGCACTGCCAAAGATTCCTCCGATAGCAGGTCAACTCCAAAGGTCTTGCTCCCGGGTGCTGTGCCTGGCCCTGTCCTTGGTCAGGCGTGTTGCTAGAAAAAACATCCTCAGCAACAAAAAACATGCCGTATAACTCGGCGGTCATGTTCAAGTCGGCGAACCGGCCGGTTTCAGAGTCGACGAGGGTCGCCTGCCCGGAGGGGATGGGCGGGCTGAAGCCTAGCAGTTTGTTGTCGAGGAGGTCGGAGGGCGAGTCGACTTCGTTGGTGGTTATTTTGAGAGCGGCTTCGGCTTCGGCGGCGACGGCGCCGACGATGGGGCCCCCGCCGACGGATGGGAGGTTGTATGGTGTGTGGCCGTGGCCGTGGCTGTACCCTTGCGAGTGCCCGGAGAGGGTAGGGTAGGATGTTGTCGTGGAGAAGGGGTCTTCAAAGGTGAAGTTGTCGAAGTCGTAGGCGGATGGGGTGAAGGGGATTCCGGCGTGGAGGTCGGAGTTGACATCACTGTGGATTTGGGTCGGGAGGTTAGTTTGCCATTGCGAATGCTGGTGGTGTTGAGGTGGTGACAATGACATACATAAGCGCTTCGTCAAAGCCAAAGGGATCGCCCATGCCCATTCCCATTCCCATGCCCATGGGCTGACCAGCGGCGTTCAGCCCGAGGGCGTCGGCGGTATTGGCCGTTGCGCCATTGGGAAGCTGTGGTATGGAGTTGAAGCTGGTCATTGCATCGTCGGTGGTGTAACAGATGGGTAGAGATTGGCCGGATTCGATATCGGTGCTCGTGTGTCGATCGCGGTGACGACTAACCGCGGCTAGTTGATTCGAATGGTGATCTGGCGGAAGAGATCCCGGATAACGGTGTCGCTTATACCTTGCCGCTTCTGAAACACATGGTGTGGTGTGTCAGTTGTCCGGGGTTGTTTCTCGACGTCCTCCGGTCAATCGGCTGAGGCTGAGACTGAGGGAATCGCGGCCTGGACTTGTTGGTCGGCGAAGGCGAAAGATGGGACTCTTGCTATCATTGGGAGTGTAGCAAGATATCAAGGGTCTTGTCGAGATTGCGCCGTGTGATCAGTCGAGGTGGAATGGGTTGCGACGGGACGAGTAAGAGTGTGGTGGTATTGTATTATCGTTGTCGGCCTGCACCAACTGATCCAGTCAGATGTCAGCGAGGCCAGGCAGAGAGGCTGTGATCAACTTGTATCTGCAGCGGTTATAGTGTTCAATCAGAGGCCAAGTGGCAAGGCCATGGTAGCGTCGTACAAAATATTGGCTGCCAAGACACTGTCTGCTGGGGGGTTGGATGTGCCAAAGAGTCAGGTTACACTGACGCTCGATGACCCCTCATATTTGCGTTATCAGAGTCAATTGTGTTTCATGCTCAATACCCTGTCGTCGGAAGCCATCTTTCTGCTCATAACAGAACTGACGAGCGTTCAATGGCATCTTGAACTTTGAAGAGAAGACGGGATGAAGAAAAGATCGAGTGGAGAAGAGATGAACCCCAGACGGGACAGGTGTGGAGACTTCCAATCGTCCCGTTAAGAGTGGAGTCTCGGGTCCTGACGAACACAGTGCCAATGGACAAGTGGTCTGTTTGTGGATTTTGGCGATGGCATTCTTCCGAGAACTCGAAGATATTACGACGACGACGGATCGTATCACTTGGTGTGAGAGTGAGCAAGTGGTTTGAGAAACTTTGATACCACTAATGTCAAGCAAATCTACGCCGTCCCCTTCTCATCCAACCTTATCCTCTCCTCCTGCTCCACCACCCCGGCCAACGACACCGCCGCCCCAAGCAATGAACTCTCCTTCGCCTGAACCAATTCTATCTTCTGCTTCTTCAAATCGTGACCCGCCGACATCACCAGCTGGTCCAAGTACCGCTGTAGCGTCTTCTTGTAATCGGGAAAGTACGACAAAACTGACCCGGTATACCCTACCGTGGTCCGCTCTATCCTTAACTCTACTGCTGTCTCCTCACTGAACGGTGACTCTGGCTGGAGCTCATCTAAAAAGGTTTGTTCGGCCTCGTTTTTCAAGTCCCACAACGCAAACAACGAGGCAGCGATGACGGAAGCCGATCGCTGAGCTATATAACCCGCTAGCTGCTGCATGAACCGCATGTCCTCGGTGCTAGGGATACCTGCTGGTAGTTGATAGAGTTGTGAAAACACTTCATCGGCCTTGCCTCCGGAACCCAATCCCCTGATTTGTTGCATTATGTTAGCAAAGTGGGGGTAAACTGATAACTGAAAAAGATGGGGGTAACTTACTCTACCATCAACGACATGGTCTCGGTATCCATAGAGTAAGCTTCCATTAGAAGTGGTGATATTTCTCCTCCTAGCACACCCGTCGTTTCGATAGCTTCCACCAGCGCGATTCTGAAGACTTCACCGAGGTAGTACCCACTGACCAGATGCTCAAGCGGCTGGAAGTCCGGTCTGTCATGAGCAGCTTTGAGTATCTTATCCCATCTCGTCAGGGGCAAAATGCCACGGCCAAACATGCCCAACTCCGTGTTCACCATAACATGACTCGCTTGCTCGTACCAACTGTCAGGTCTCTGTCCAAACTTGGGCTTTCCGATCAGGTTCACCGGGAGGTGGGCCGCAATGTTGACGCCAGTTCCAAGAATCAGCCCGAAGCGGGTCGATGGGTTGAAGTATGCTGAGGAAAGCAAGGTGGCGTTGGAATCGTTGACTATGGAGACAACCTCGACGTTCACTTGGACTTCTCTCAGAACCTTATTGAAAGTGGCGCCCAAGTCCTCCCCGATGAGTCCGTCACATGCAAGAAAACTCTTGCCCATGGGGCAGATGTTTCCTCCGTTGGGTGATGTTTGCCTGTCGTATTGTTAGTTGGCTGAACTTGGGATGAAAGAAAAAGGAAGTGGTTGACATACTCTAGAGGGAAGCTCCACGCCAATCCCATAGGCAATAGGTCTCCCGATTCATATCCCTCTTTCGAAATGTGCCCAGCGTCAATTGCCTTCTTCACACTTGTCTCTATTTTCCAAGCCATCCACTTGAAGAAACATGTCCCTTGAAGCAATCGGACGTTTCTGTCTATTGTGTAGTTGTCCATATGGACAATGGTGCTGTCGCCATCATCTGTAGTTCCTCGGCCCTTCAGATACACCAGACCAACGCGAAGTGTTGAACCACCTATGTCAACCGCCAGATACTGGCCACTTTCGTGGCCGCCAGGCAGTTGGTGGTTGTAAGAGGGAAGCATACATGCTGGGTTGGTCTGTAATCCTTCTCTGAATTGTGCCTTGAGCTTTTTGGAGAGCAATAAAAGAGGGTCGTCTGGGTTTGCGCTTGTATCGCCGTTGTTTGCTATGATCAAAGAATGTTCGTCTCGCGGGAAGCGATTGCTGCCGATTGGTCCGAGAAGGAGTTCCTTGGCCTCTTTGAGAAACTCCTCCCTAGTCCTTTGGAATACCTTGGTCTGGTTGACTTTTGTTTGGTCGGACTTTGGGCTGATCCAAAAGGCAAGTAAAGCTTGCAGGAAGGACCTGCCATGCGAGAGCGATTTGAGGGCGTTTATGATTATTCGCTTGAGGGATGCCATTGCGAAAACGAGTGGCTGCTTGGCATTTGAGATCGAGAGTGAACTAGAGGAAGGAAGGCCTTCTTTAAGTCATTTGAAGAGTCAAGGGAGGATAAGACAAGTGCCGAGTGAATAGGTTGCACCTGATCTAACCATGCTCTGACAGGATGATGAATGCTGTCGAGAGTAAGGAAATAACACGTCGCCGATCTTGTCTCCCTCACCACTCTGGACAAGAGGCAGATGGTGAGCCCAAAGACTGACAAGCCGCTGGATACGGATGGTCTGAAGGATACGAAGGTGACCTTGAGGCTCTGCTGTAAACAGAACCTGTAGTCTGGTATGTTGGAGGTAGAGTACGGTGGTGTGGTGGTGAGAAGCAAAAGGTAGGTAACAAGAGGGAAGGAAAGGTAACGAGCTGATGAGGGGAGGGAGACGAGAAGGCTCGTAAGGAGCCGCGGCTGGAAAGCCCACTAATAAAATGCTATGTTACAGCCGTCGAAGAGAGCAATGTTAGTTGCCCCGGGCCGCAAGAGGAAGGGATACCTGTACGGCTCTTCTAGTCCAGACGCTATGGCGAGGCTCCTCTCAATAAGATACCTTGGCTGAAGCATAAACCCATCGCAATTATTACAACTCCAGGAGTTAAAGATAGCGATCCAATGTGCCAGTCATGGTTTAGGTCAACAGCTTTGACTGTGAAGCTTTACGAAACGAGTTATCAAGACGAAACATTAACTGGAAGATAATATGGAAGTGTTGGGTGCAAGTGTGAAGATATTGCGAATAAAGAGCAGAGCCAATAACAAGACAAAGGACCTGGGTGTAACCAGGAGAACGGCAAGCGGGTTGCAGCTTGCAGCGCTTGATTGCAAGGGACGGATGCGTGGCGGGGATGTTCAGGAGAAAGAAGGCCTGTGGAAGGCTCCGATTGAATGCCAGAGTAGCCGCTCGCCATGTCAACGAGTGTGTCTCGGGAGTTGGCTGATGGTCGGCCGCTGTGCACATCAAGTGGAGGAATGGACATGGTGGGAAAGTAACGTTGCCTTGGTGTCGCTCTCGGTTCGAGTGTTGCTCGGTCTTTTGGGCGCTGGAAGTCTGGAGGTGGCACTTGACTTCAAGCCATTGCGATCAGTAGTCTGGAACAACCGAGGGACAGAAAATGTGACAATCAATAGACAAGAAACCGTGTTCGATGGACCCGGTTCGACTTGGAGTCCATGCTGAATGCGGTCCTGACATGGAGGGTTAGAATGTGGGATTGAAGGTTGCAAGATTGAAGGAGTCGGATGTCCAAATTGACAAGCCGAGCCAAGTACAGGGCGCCGTTGAAGCCTGGCCCGTGCAACAGGTACTCTCTCTGGAATCTTGGCACTAAAATCTTAGGGCTGCTGTGCACGAGCCATATCAAATCACCTCATCAAGGAAAGAACTCGACGACGACGACGATGACAATCCAGTTGTATCAAACTTAGTGCGTACCTTCCTCCACTGGCTCGCAAAGAGTCTCCCGAGCTGAAGGTTGCAATTCAATGCCGATTCTCACTCTTACAACAAACCGCCCTGCTTATCGGATGAAATCACGACGAGTGTCTTCCACGACGCAGGTATCACCTGTGCCCAGATCAGCGCAGGACAACGGAGATAACGGTGTTGGGACGTCACCTCACTGCGACCTCTCCCTCCACACTTTTCTCTTTCATTCTCAGTTCACTTTGTGACAAGATCAAGACGACGAGTGTCTGTCGGCGCCAATCACAATCACACAAACCTGTCACTCTTCCCTCCACGACCGAACTCTGGCCCCATTGATCTCCGAAGCTGGCGACATCATGATTCCCAAAGATGAACGTTCCATCTGTCCTCCTCTATGTCTTGGGCTGGAGGATTGAGGCAGTCATCTGGAAGCTGCGGTGGATCATTTGCTGATAGCATTCGCCGTTGCGGGGTCGACGCCCCAGTTCGTGGAAGTGCCCGTCATGGACTGGACTCGGAGTTGATGGTCGCTCTTGCCAGTCTTCCTTTGTGTGATGAACGAAGATGTCAGTGCACGTTGATGGCTCACGACGGGACGGCGGCTCTACTGAGTCCCACAAACCTCTATTTCTTCCCTTGAGTCGTTTCTTTCCCCATACACCCAGACATTGCTCTTGACACAGTATCATTAGCCCATTACTGGCAGTCTTCTCTGTCATTGACAGTATCATCTCTTATCCCTCACCCATTCGAGCACCCTGTCCTCCGTTTCCCCTACCATCAAACAATCACTCAACCAGCGACATGGGGCTCATCATCCGCGACAACGCCGAATCCGCCAGCTCCTACGTGGCCGACTACATCGTCGATCGCATCTCTTCCTTCTCTCCTACCCAGACTCGCCCCTTTGTCCTCGGTCTCCCAACTGGCTCCAGTCCCCTCGGCATCTACAAGTCTCTTGTAGAGAAGTACAAAGCTGGTTTGGTCTCCTTCGAAAATGTGATAACCTTCAATATGGTAAGAACAAAAATTCTCATTTTCCTCTTCCCATATCTTGCTGACAATTATCCCAGGACGAATACATCTCCCTTCCCCGGACCCACCCTCAATCCTACGCCTCCTACATGCACGACAACTTCTTCTCCCACATCAATATACCCCCGCAAAACATCAATCTTCTCAATGGCCTCGCTCCAGACCTCGCTGCCGAATGCTCACGCTACGAATCCAAGATTGCTGCCGCCGGCGGAATTGACCTGTTTCTTGCCGGCCTGGGAGAGGATGGACACATAGCTTTCAACGAGCCCGGTTCCAGCTTGGCCTCACGAACGCGTGTCGTGACACTAGCGGAGGACACCATCATCGCAAACAGTCGATTCTTCGACGATGATGTGAATAAAGTGCCCCGGATGGCATTGACGGTGGGGGTAAAGACGGTCCTGGAGGCGAGGGAGGTGCTGATGATTGTTCTTGGTGCGAAAAAGGCGAGGGCGTTGAAACAATGCGTAGAAGAGGGAGTGAGTTGTATGTGGACTGGCTCGGCATTGCAGATGCATGAGAGGGCTATCGTAGTTTGTGATGAGGAGGCAGCAGGGGAACTCAAGTGGAAGACGGTCAAGGTTTGTGTCTCTGTTAGTCGTCTGTCGAGGAAGAACAGACAGTGCTAATGCGTGGCAGTACTTCAAATCGATTGAACGCCGAGAATCTGGCCACAACCACGGTTTTGACCAATCCCTGCCCATCAGGAAGGGCCTTGGTACCTCCCGGACCAACCTTAAAACCGCCGCCGCACCACTAACACCAGAGTCAACACCAAAAGCCACCGCCACCCACTCCTCGTCTTCTCCCATTTCCCCGGTGGCAGAAACGGTGCCCACACTTCTTACCACAACCGTCGAGCCAGCCCAGTCCTCAGTCTATGCGGCTTTGGAGAAAGAGATTCTGGCCCAACCCGTGCCCAAAAGTCATGGTCTTCTAGGACTCCTCGGGACTTCATCCTATCCACCTATCGAGTCAACCACCCGCCATTCCCGAGAGCCGTCTCGAGCTCGGTCCCACTCCCACTCCCAATCAAACGGCCATGCCTCGGACGGAGACTCTGAAGCAGAGTCGGAGTACATTGACCTGGAGCCAGACAGGATGGCATCCAGACTAAATGATCCCGCTTTTGCTGCTGAAGCGTTGAGAAGGTTAACGCCTAATCCTGAAGAGGGGAGAAGGTAAGTGGGTTAAGTGAGGAGGGTATCGGATCCAAGTCTGGTGCTATGCCAAACCTGCGGATGGAGAGTGGCGGGAAAGACTGTTCTCATGACTTGATACGCGATGGAGTAAACTAACTGTATTTCCTAATCTTGAATAACCCAAAGAACAGAAGAAAATCACCAAACAAAGAACTTTATTGATATCCCAATAACAAACAACTCGAGATCCGCGTAAAATCCTCGGGCTTAGGTGGCTAAGTAAAGGAAAACAAGTCGTATATCACCATAAGTACATCCATTCAACCTGTCAAAATAACCAGCAACAAAAAACGAGGCCCAAGATCAAGTCATTCTCAATAGCAAAACCTTGCGCTTACAGCGTACCCAAATAACAGAAGACCTTGTCATCAATCATCTCCAAGCCGAAAAAAAAAACGGTTCAAGCAAGCGAAGCAAACTGTAACCAGGTCAGCAATTGATCGCTTCCCAACATCGTTCTCTCGTCTCAAGAAAAGAACACACTCACCTGCTCAACCCCATTGACCACTTCCTCCCAAACCTGCTGAACCTCAAATCCCATACCCAACAACGTCTCCACATTATTCTGCTGTCCCAGCCCCTGTTCCAGGCTCAGATCCCCATCCCCTGAGCCACTACTACCATCATTGCTCACCCAACTCAACACGCAACAAGCCATCTTATCCCTCTTATTTTGTCTCAACCCCAACATCACCAACCCCTGCAACACCAAGTTTGCGTTTGCTTGCTGCTGCTGTTGTTGTTGCCCCATCATCGTCATGGATGACACAACAGGCGCAATAATCCCCCCGGTAGTAAACTCCATCCCCCCGCCACTAGACGCCGCCGACGCCGACGGCAGAGAAGGGAAGAAGTCCCGGCCCAAGTGGAAGTCGCTGCTGATTATTACGGTGCCTACCAGCTGCTCTCCTCCAGCCCCACTTGTCTGTCCTTGGGAGGATTGGGCGGATTGGGCGGATTGGATCTTGGCGCGGATGATCCATGTGTTGTTGTACGTGGTGGGGTTGGTGGAAGAAGATTGAAGAGCTAGGCGGTAGAGTGCGAGGATTTCGGGGGTGGAGTGGGCCGATACGAAGGAGAGGACGGATTCCTGCTCGGCAGTTGGGGTTGGGGTGCGGCCGTGGATGAGGTCGAAGGAGATACCGGCGAGCTGGAGGGAGGTTGGGAGGTCGGGGGGTGAGGACCACGATTGGAGGGAGGGGAGGAGGAGGTTGAAGATTTTGCGGGTGCGGCAGGTCGAAGATGAGGATGAAGAGGAGGGGGATAAGTCCCAGCCGCAGGTTGTGGAGAACCAGGATTTCAGGCCGGAGGATGCGGCTGCTGAGGGGGTGGTGGAAGTGGTGGAGCCGGGGGTTATGGCTGATGACATGGAAAGGGTGTCGGAGTGGTCGAGTGGGATACCGGGGAAGATACCCGGGAGACAGCATCCAAGTTGGAGGTTTTTGATGTCCGGGTGTTTCTGGAGGAGGTTCCTTACGGCCCGGCGGTGGAGGGAGTAACCGATCGAAACGTTGCGCTTGGATGGGTCGACGAAGATGGCGCCTATGACTCCTGTGGACGTGAAGGGGAGGTAGTAAGTTGAGCAAAACCCGTACAAGGCACCGGTCGAGGAGTTGCGGACTACAAAGTGCTGCTCTTCTATTTCGTGTTCTATATCGGCCATGAAAAGTCGAGAGAGCGAGAATGATTGCGGTCCGAAGGCGTAAAAGTACTGGTGGTTGGGAGCGCTGCCTCGGACCATGGCGAAGAGCAGATCCTGCAGTCCTTTGGTGTCTCGGTCGACGTCGTAGGGCTCGACGAGCCAGTGCTGCGTTCGGATTTTGGATTTGCCTCCCGCTGAGCTTTGCACTGCCTTGCGCGGTGCTTTGCGAAGGGTACCGGGCAAAGTGCCATGGGGGGTGAAAGCTCCGAATAAGGCGCGGACCAAGGCGGACATGGCGGTTTCGGTGAAGTCGAAGGTGCAGATGTAGGTCCCGATGGACTTGTCCATGGCGAAGTCGTAGGGGGAAGAGACCGCTACGACGACGAGGTTCTTTTTGTGCCCGGAGGCTTTGAGGAGGGAACACATCATTGCTACGTGCTTGGTGAAACCAGCTTGGTAGAGGTTCCTGTTGGCGTCGGCGGTGAGGAGGATGATGGTCGAGGCGCGTTGGATGAGGGATTCGTGAACTGGATGCTGTTAGTAAAATGGGGGTAACGGGGCAGGAGGGAAGGGAGAGCTTGCCTGGCCGCACACCGTTGGCGGTATAAGAGGTATGAAGCAACTTTCCATGTCTAGCACGTGCCAGAGACCTTCCAAGTTCTCTAAACACTCCCTCACCACTCATGATAGCACTCCGCTCCCTATGTATCCATTTATCATGAACCGGGTTCTCCGACTTAATCTTGGTCGAAGACTCAAGAATAGTCTTCGTCATCGCCGACGCCGGCAACGGCTTAACCAGCGGCGTCAAAAGCAGCAGTTCCTCCTCCTGATGCATGCTCTCATTCAGCGGCAACAACTTCTCGTTATCTCTCATCACCGTAATCGAGTCATCATACGCCTTCATGCTCAACGCCAGATGGCTCGGATGAATCTGCTTCAGCAGCGAGATCCCCGGCGGATTCAGCGCTTTGGCCCAATCCGTGCATCCTCTCTTCATCTTCAACACCCGTCTCAAGCTCGTATAAATCCTCTCCTTGGTCAACACCTCATTCTCCAACCCCAGCTTCAGTCCCGAAATCGCCTCCAGCTGGACATCATACGCCCTGCACAACAACACCAAATCACACCCGGCCTGTACAGCCATGATCGTCCCCGTCCTTACCCCCATCTCCGTGCGAAGCGCCTCCATCTCCAAACACTCCGATATCGCGACCCCGTTAAACCCCAGCTCTTCGCGAAGTAACTCGTCAACCACTTGCTCGCTCAAACACGCATGCGCCACTTTCATGCTCGGATTCGTAATCCCGCATCCGCCGACGAACATGGCATCCAGTTTGCCCGTCGCTATAGCATTCCGGAACGGCACCAGCGCTGACAGCGCCAGTTCTTCGAGAGTCTGCGTGATGATCGGTATATCCAAACTACTACCCAGAAAATCCAAATTCCCATAACTAGGGAAATGTTTCCCGCAGGTGGCCACGCCGGCATCTTTATACCCCTTCATGGCGGCAATCCCATACTGCGAGACTTCCTGCGGGTCATCGCTCGTGGCCCGCACGCCCAGGGGTTGGTAGCGCGCGTTGGTGAGGACGTCCAGGACCGGGCCAAGGATCAGGTTGACGCCGCAGGCGGAGACTTCGGTGGCGGTTGCTTTGGCTAGTTGGTAGGAGAGGTCGGGACTACCCGCCGCGGCCTGGCCCATGGAGGAGGGGAATTGGCAGATGTATTCTTCGTCGAAGAGGGAGTTGACGCCGCCGTTTTCTTGGTCGAGGGCGATGAGGAGGGGTTGGGGGTGGCCGGCATTGTGGGCGATAGTTTGCAGCTCTTGGACGAGCTTTGCTGTTTGGTGGGCGGCTGGTGATGCGGTGTCAGTGTTTGTGGTAGGTAGAGTTGATGGGGAGAGTGAAGAATGACTACATTTTAGGTTCTTGGCTGTTAGGAGGATGGAGCCCAAGTGGTGGTCTGCTATGAGCTCACGGATTTGGGGGGTGACTTCGGTGCCATCCCATCCCATGATTAACATTTGGCCTATGGCCCTGATGGGGAGGGGAGGTTGACGTTAGCTTGCTGTATGAGTGGCATGGCATATTGAAGTTGGGTGGGAGTATGGAACTATGCAAGCAACTGTCCGGGACCGAAGTCCGGAAGAGGACCCGGGGGACTGGGTGCCGGGTCCGGTAGCCATGTGTGAACCCATCCGGAAGACGAGCAGGAAAACGGGATATCGGGACCGGTACCCATAGCCACGTGTGAGATGAGTGATGAGGAACTTAGAGGAGATGGAATGTACTACCAGTCCAAATCATGCCATAGTGGGTCTAAATCGGCGTCCATGATGGTGATTGGAGCTGAGGAGGTTGACCAAGGTTGGGAGGGCTGAAGATGAGTGAACCAAAAGCGGAGAAGCGGCGCTGTCTCGATGTTCCAATTCTACCTGGACTATGAGGATAATGTCATGTCATGTCACGTAAAGGCTATGGAGACATGGCTTGGTATCGCCGGATGGGGTTTTGGTGTTGTTGAAGTGGTGAGTGGAGGTGAAGGTTGTGTGGTGTGCCCGGTGTAACAATAGGTCGTTGACAATGAATGGAGAACACGTTAACGCGGTTGGTGCTGTGGGTAGTGGTGGTGAGATTGTATAGTGCTACAATAGCCGCTGGAGAAAAAAAAAAAAAGATGATTGGGTAGTTGGTGATCAATTGGGTGGCGCTTGGCCAGATTGGGTAGGGGTTGGATTTCTTTTGATCCTCCACCAACCCCTTCTGACTTTTTGGTTTTCTTCCCGTGATCTTCGACAACGTCGCTTTTGAGCTTTGTAACTCTTTCCTTCTGACTTCGACCGGCAACGTTACATTTGAAATGTTCATGATAAAGATTCGCAACGATCCATATCAACACCCACTCACCTTGATGTCGATTTTGAAGGTGTGATGGATCCGGCGACCCCAGTACCTGATCCAGCGACCAATGCCGAGCAAACATATCTCCTTTGATGGTGATGGAGTGAGGTTGATGTGACAGGAAATCCTTCTACGACTGAGCTTCGCCCGAGAATCACATCTGTCGTTGATGAATACCATTCGCGGCAGACACCATGTGCGCCCTTGGTTGACAACAATCCACAAGCTTCGCGACAGAAGACAACACACCTCGCACACCTCGCACACCTCGCCGTGGACAGTGGTGATGTCTCGTTACGCCGTAACACTCCTATCTTCATCCGAATTGGCGCCGTTATCTCATCGTTCCTCCAGTGAGGTTGTCCGGAAATGGCGCGGATGGGATTCCAACGGTGGCCGCCCGGTGTTTGTGTAGATCCTACTCCACGTCTTAGCGTCCGATAACAAGTATCACCAACGGAAGGACAGAACGACCGACCAACTTGATGAACAAGCGTTCATATCACCAAGCCTTTTCCCGAGAACTTTGATCTCTCGAGTAAATCTCCTGCCAAGAACTTGACAACTTTCATCCAGCTTCACACAACCTCACCATGCCCGCAGCTACATCGTCCTCCCCGCCTCTCACCGGCACCGGCATCACCAAACTCACCAACTGCCGTCTCGTCATCAACGACTCCCTCATCCCATCCGACCTCTTCATTGACTCCCTAACCGGCAAGATCATCGAACCCTCCGACGACACCCTCATCCCAGACGTCACCATAGACCTCTCCAACCGCATCCTCTCCCCCGGTTTAATTGACTGCCAACTCAACGGCGCCTTCGGCTTCAACTTTTCCTCCGTCACCTCTTCCCCCGCATACGTCAAAAACATTCACACCCTCAACACCAAACTCATCCGAACCGGCGTCACTTCTTACCTTCCCACCTTGACCTCCCAAACGCCCGAGCTTTACCACTCCGTCCTCCCCCACCTCGGTCCTCTTCCTCCTATCGCTACCTCTATCTCTAACGGCGATAATATCACCCCCATCCGCAACCGCCACCGCAACGCCAAAAGCGGCTCCGAATCCCTCGGCGCCCACGTCGAAGGCCCCTTCCTCTCTCCCTCCCAACACGGAATCCACGACCTCTCCGTCCTGCGCGCCGCCAACGTCCTTCAAGATCTCGAATCAGTCTACGGCTCTTCCAACCTCTCCTCGGGAAACATCAAACTAATCACCATCGCCCCCGAACTCGGTTCCATCACCAACCTCATCCCCTCCCTCGTCTCCCGTGGTATCGTCGTATCCCTAGGCCACACCGAAGCTTCCCTCCCCATCGCAGCCGCCGCGGTCAGAGCGGGAGCGAAGATGGTGACGCATTTGTTTAATGCCATGAAACCTCTTCACCATCGCGAACCAGGCGTGTTTGGGCTGCTGGGTTTGGGCTTGCCTGCACATGCACCGGGGGAAGGTGAAGAGGATACTTATAGAAGGCCCTACTACGGCGTGATAGCAGACGGCATCCACCTCCACCCGCTCACCGTCTGTCTGGCGTATAACCTCCACCCGCAAGGTTTCATCCTCGTCACGGACGCGATGCATCTTTCGGGGATGCCGGATGGGAAGTACGAATGGGTTAATGGTGAGAAGAAAGAATGGATTGAGAAGAGGGGGAGTGCGCTGTGTATTGTTGCGCCACCGTCGTCGTCGTCGTCGTCGTCGTCGTCGTCGTCGTCATCGAAACCGTCATCGCAAGCAGGGCAGAATGGCCACGTCAATGGCGGCGCCAAGGGCCTGGGAAGTCAGGATCGGGAGACAACTCAAAATGGGAATGGGGAAGAAAAGGAAAAGGAAGAAAAGAAGTGGGGAGGAATAGCAGGTAGCTCAGCCACCCTCCTCGAATGCGTGAACAACCTTTTGAAATGGACGGGGATGTCGGTGCCAAAGGCGTTGGCGAGCGTGACCAGCACACCGGCGGACATGTTGGGATTGAAGGGCGTCAAGGGGAGTTTGCAGCCGGGAGCGGATGCTGATTTGGTGGTTTTTGAGGAGGTGGAAGTTGAGATTGAGGATTTGCTAGGTGGAAGTGGGAGGACGAAGAGGAAGCAGTTGGTTGTTGAGGAAGTTTGGAAATTTGGGGTGAGGGTGTTTGTGAGGGATGGGGATGGGGATGGGACTGCTCTGGTGGGTTCGAAATCATAATGGGAGGGAATTGGAGCTTCGGTAGATGAATTCTTGGTCATACGGCCTTGTTTCTTTGGAAGGTGGGCAGAAAGTAGAATGCTGAATGTCTATTAGCTTACCGTTTAGCTATGCATGATGAATGACAATGATAGTTCCCGTCCACGAAGGCATGACTTCAAAAAAGAAAAGAAAAACACCACTTGCCCTTCTATTATAAGTGGCCATCCAGAACTCAAAAAGGCATAACTCATTTCTTTCCTATGAATCGCTAAACTTGGTAAAACAACTTAGGGTAATGCTGCGAAGTGTTTCGCTTTCCATGCTCGATCTACTCCCATACAATACCATCGTCCCTCGCTGTCGTTAAAAATGTTACCTAGACAGACAAATAGCTATCCAGTAAAGAAGTAGAAACTCAGAACGTATCCATATTGTATCATCATCACTTTATCCCCGCTATACTATCCATGTCCACCCAACCTACGACCACTTAGGCTCGTCCTTCTCCACCTTAGGGGTCGAGACAGCATTCCGGTCAGCAAACGGATCGTTCTCGTCCTCATCGACCTCACTATCCTCGTCATCAGACGGTTCCACCCGTCTTGTAGGCGGTTTCAATACTGATGGCTTCGAAGCCGCAGACGGTCGGGGAGGCGGCGCAGGACGAGGAGGCATCGGCGGTGGACTCGCAGGGGTGTTGGTGATGCTGAGCCCGGCCATGCCCGCAGCGGGGGCGCGGGGACTGCTGGGTATGCTGCCGCCGGATTCTTTGGCTTTGGCGGCTTTTTCGGTTGCCACTGGAAGTTGTTAGCAGGCGAGGGTGGGCAATAAAAAGGAGAGGGCAACATACTCCGATAAAGATGAGCTTGCTCAGCGAGATCATCGTCCGAGTCGCTGTCCGCATCAATAGAGCGGTCCAGCTGCTCAAAAGTCATGAGCGCTTGGACGAGTTCATCGTTGGCATGTAGAAGGCCTCCTAGCCATTGTTCGGATTCGACGTGTTGAATCTGTGTTTGTTAGCAAACCCTTCAGGTGTGGTCAAGAGACAATGTCACATACATATCTCAAGATGTTCCTTCTAAGCTTTTTGCACTTCTCGAAACGCTCTACTGCAGTTGAGTTCTCCGAAATGCGTTCCTTCTCTCTATTGATGGATTGCAAAGTGTTCATCAGGTTCGTGGAGGCAATAGATGCCTCGGCAATAGTCCTAGTCATCTGATCCTTCTCAGCTTCGAGGTTGAACGGCCTGTGTTTCTTAGATTTGCTGCTCTTCTTCGACTTGTCCTTGCCGGATCGACTGAAGGAGTGAGCATGGCCACTGGAACTGGACACTGTCGGCTTATGTGATGACGAGGAAGATGGCTGTGCGGTTGATGAGTTGGCCTGGGCAGTTGAGGAGCTTGCTGATGCTTGGCCTTCTTCCTCCTCGTCTTCGCCAAAAGGGTTCGCGGTCTCCTTAAGTACTTTGGACCTCTCTTGGGTGACAACTTGCTTGCGCCGGGGAAGTTCCTGGAGTAGTGTGAGCATGACGGGCAGACAGAAAGTGTAGACTGTAAGGGGCTTACCCTGTAGAGGTTCGCGACGCGCTCCATACCGGGAGTGCTCTTGTAGGCAGTCCAGCTGCGAAACATTTCGGAGCACTTCTTCTTCACCAAGGGGTCCGAAAGCTCGGCGGTACCACAAAAGCGCAAGCGCTCAAGGAGGGGTTCATCCGCAAAGGAACGCTGGAAGCGGGCGCCCGCATTCTGGATCAGAGCATCGAGGATAGTCAGGGCTCGGAGCTGGCGATGCAGGTTTCCATATTTGAGTTTCTTGCGAATGGCACGGGCAGCCTCAGTTGGACCGGAAGCCTGGAGGTTGATGGCTTCGATAAGCTCGGGAATACCGCTGAGATCGTCTTCGGCGTATGTTTCACTCGTCAATCGTTCGATGTCGACCGTGACAGCCGTGTAGGGTTTCTGTTCTGGTCTGTTAGGGAATGTACGGGACGCAGCTATTTAGGGCACCTGGGTCGTTTACCGAGGAAGAAAACATTGTATCGTGGAGTAGCGCTAAGCTGATTGCCGTGGTTGCTTCGTCGTAAAGAATAAAGCTCGAGGATGGAAGTCGATAAAGCCGCGCAGTCGTATCGATCGATGCCGCGACAGTTGTGGTGGAGGTAGAAGAGCAGGAGGGAAGTCAACAGTCGCGTCGACTTTGGGTTTGTTATCGTCAGATGGGCGCAGTCGCAGTCGCAGTCGCAGTCGCAGTTGCTAACAATGGCCTGACCAGGAAAAGTAGTACGATTAGGGAAGGTCTGGAAGCTCTCGTCGTCGTTAGAGAAAGCGCAATCTGTCGAGGCAAGCGCGATAAGGTGACGGCAGCAGTCGTGCCTGCTCAGCGACGTGATGTGATGCTGTGATGCTCTGATGCTTTGACGAGGGGCGGACTGATGCAGTAGCGAACAATGGCGGGGTACGGGGAGCTTGAATTCATGTGACGCCGTGAAACCGGATTCCGTCGCGCCCAGTGTTTCTTTCGACACCCTTCAAACAATCAAAATCACCGCAGTGTCACCAACAGGAGATTTGTCTTTCGTGAACAACCTCAATGCGCCTTCAACAAAGAAGCGAAAAAGAGAGAACTTGGAAGTTTCAAACGGCGCAACAACATTCCATGCTTCCTTGACAATGCCCCGGTCGCCGGTCCTTGGCGCTCAACTTTCAGGGCACAAGCTCCCTAGAAATCTCGGCCCGGTGCCGGATTGTGGGGCTCCGGTCTGCTATGATGCGGGGCCCGATTACTTGGCATCGTCACCCTCGCTCCGGCTGCCCGCCAGCTGCCCTCAAGGTGCCCGCCGAAGACGTCCCGAATAGGAAAGTACGACTTATACATCTATCATCACCGGCATCAACAACAACTCGTGCTTTCCATTTTTCAAGGACAGAAAATTTCGAACCTATGTCTCCGCAAGTCTTCTTCGATTTTTGTCCCGCCTCTCTTACCATGATGTCCGTCCTCCTCGTTTCAACACCGTTTTCCCGCCCGGTCCCAATCTCGAAAGGCCAATTGTACCTCAATGTCTTCTACCTCGACAGCCCCGTGACGCTCCCCAGCTTTCATCAGTATTAGTCTTGATTTTTGTACTCAGTCAGACATTGTCCCTCCAAGAACCAGACGGACAGATACAGAGCCCGAGTGTAGTCATGGATATGATGGTCCCTTCGAGTACGGAAACTATCGATGCTCCGTAAGTCCATTTATCCACATTATGTCTTAGACTGCAATGCTAAATGTATTTTCCAGTTATGGTGTACCCTCCCTTTCAAATTCCACGACCATTCCGGCCAATGATGCCGCACCGGTTAACTTCAACGACCTGGACGGGCCGGGCGCACTTCCTTCAGAGCTTTATCATCCGGCTACTTTATCTTCTCTGAAACGCCGAAACACCGATGGGGGCTGCCCAAGAGGCAAGAGAAGAGGGCATGCGTTTTCATCCTTCGAAACCTTCTCGGAGTATCCTGTTTATGGGGACAATGTCCCGGTTGGGTATTCATCATGGGAAGAAGGCGATACACAAGAGCATATGCATGCGGACACTATATCCTTCGATCAGGAAGGCCACTACTTGCCCCCATACTCCAACTCCGAGCTATTAGAGCTGTGTGCCAACAACCCACGGGCCGATAGAGAAGATTATAAGGAAACGGATGCTTCCTTTCTTAGCAGAGCCATGATCTTTGACTCGCTTACGGGTGGCGATCCGATGGCTTACGCGGGCAAACAAGACATCTTCACATATCACAATGTTTCTACGTATGATGCTGTCCTGTCAAGGGAGTCTGAGGCTCCGTCCGCTGACAGCAAACCAACGACTGCTGACGAGTACTCGGTCGCATCGTCAGATGAAGAAGCTATGATGAAGCTGTTTGACTCCTTGCCAGACCCTCTCGCACAGATTCCGCCATCAAGTGTCATCAAAGCCGTCGAGGGAAACCCTACGCCTGAGATATTTGACCCAAGTCTACGGAGATCAACGCCACATAGCAGTCCTAAGAGCAGTTCCCCTCTCGGGGGAAGCAATCAACCTGCTGACACCGAAAACTTGCTTGACGAGGACATCGACTGGGATGAGGTTTTTCAACATCTGCCCGCTGCTCCTAAGGATTCCAATACGTCTCAATCTCTGGCGTTTTCCAATAATAGTAGCAAATCGCTTGAGAATGCGATCGAATGGATGCAGTCTCGCTCAATCAGCCCAGCGAAGTACGAGCCATTCACTAGGCCAGCCTTCCTCTGCCCATTGCGGAACAAATCCCCAGTAGAGGGTTTATCAAACACAAGCGTCCTGAGAACATGCTTCCGTCTCGGTTCGGTATTCAAAGAAGTGGCTCAATGCCTTCGAGCAGAACAAGAGGTGACTTTTGAGCTTTTCGCCAGGGTTTCCTACTCCTCGAGAGAGAAGGGTTCGCGGGTTCAACACTTTCAGTTCCTCGATCTTTTCGAGGATCAGCCTCCACATGTGTCGGGCGTTCTTACTAGGTGGAAGAATGACAGCGTACTGGAGAAGGAAAGTGCCGTGTTTCTCGATGAGATCAAGAACAAAATGTGTCGTTGTATGTGTCGACCAAGAAAGGCCAAAAGACCTGAGATCGGCTGGGACCTCGAAGTGCTGCGTATCAGAGTCACTGATTGGCACGAGATCGAGAGTGTAAAGAGTGTAGTCTGCTATGAGTGAGTTGAAATGAAGTCTGGCATATCCGCAAAGGAGGTGTCCAAGTAGGTAATCTCCTGGCAGATTTTTTTGGTTTCAGCAAGTTGTTACAAAAGACGTTGATTTTTTGATCGGTATTGAGATTGCAATCTGCGCCATTTCATGAAAGACATAACATCAAGACTGTTCAAATCATTGTCATTGTTTCCTATTGATCACATCATTCCGTCATTTTACCCCAAGTTGATGATCGTCAAGACGCGTTTGTCAAATACGGTATTTCAAAGTACTTGTGGCTTACACGCACAGATCCGGATTGAGCTGCCAACTTCCATAAAACTTTTCGACTGGTGGACGCCTTATAATCCAGCAACAACCAAAGGGCATCCTCTTCACTAAAGTGTCATGACAAACACCTCGGATAAGCCTTTGGGCCTGCCATTCCAAATCCGTTGACTTTACTGTCCGGAAATTGAAGAGCACTATCCGCACGCTTCATTCACTATCTAATACAAACAAAGCACTCCAGATGAAATCGCAAAACACTTCTCGGCGACATCAAGCCGAAGGAGCCCATTCGTCCCAAGAGTAAGTCTAAACTAGGCAACAACAGACCCAAAGGTACGCACCCAGCTCAACTGTGGATCCCGGTTCCTCTCACCTATTTCTAGAGGTTGACTTATTGAGTTTGTCGAAGGTCAGTTGTACAGACGGGGCTTTCAACATAATCAGATGCCCGGGTAGCCTCAGACGAGTTAGCTTCCTTTGGACAAAAGCAGAAAGCCTGTACTCGGAAATAGTGAGTGGTAAATCTTCTCCGTGTTTTCGTCCCAAGCTTCTGGCGCAAAACCAAGTACTTATCTCTCTTACCGGCCTTGTCGTTTCATCCCAGCATTCTGTCGCCTTAGGTAATCTACCACATTATTACAGCAGCCTGACACTATTCCTCCAAGTATTTAACTACCCCTTCCCCTTCCCCCCCCCTTTTACTTCCTAATCCCTCATCCTTCTGCAATAACTAAATCCATTCTGATCCATTCCTCAGTTCATCACCTTTGATGAACAATGGACTTGGCATTTTCAAGTACCCAGTCCGTTTCCGTTCTTCTATTATCAGGGCCCCATCGTTGTGCTGAGCGAAAACGCCGCCAAGCCAAGCTCATAACGACCAAGACGTGGAGCTGCTGCCAAAGAACCAGCAACCATGGCCCCCCCGACACGCCGCTCTACTAGAGCCCGCACGGAAGAGACTGACGAGCCATTGCTCGAGCTGTCCAACTCGGTAAAGTATACCATGGCTCAGGAAGACGACAAGCAACTACCAACTGCCTGGGCTGCTTACACAGATAACGATATTCACCACCGGGTTGCTTTGAAGCAATAAGCAGTCGACGATGTCCTAAGAAATGCGGCGGTGTTGTGCGATGATATCTACTCAACGGTCAAGGACAATAAGCCCTTGATGATCGGAACTCATTCACGCAGATTCTTTGGGAAGGAGATTCAATCATGGATTGAATAGATTGGTGAGTTCGACGTGAGACCTTGGTGGCAGAACTGTACTGACTCGCACGAATAGGCGAGGTTCAAAAGAAGCATCGTGAGTACGAGGTGGTCGTGGGCGTCGCAGTGCAACAGGCGCTGGGAAGAGCGCCATACTAAACATGCTTCTGGAAATGCCGGAACTCCTACCGTCAAGCAGCTCTGAAGCATCGACGTCATGCGCTTGCAAGGTTTCGTGGAACAGTGGCAATGACCCAAGTCACGAGTTCATCGCCGAGATCGTTTTCCGCCCTATGGATGACGTGAATAGAGAGCTGGAGCAGATCTTCACATTGATGAACGGTAGTGGACTCGATAATGATGACGCCAAAGCCGAGGACTACGAAGATTTGATGATCGAGATGGCTGAGACGGAGCACGCCATCGAAGAGGGTATAAAGAAAATTCAGGCCGTATGGGGACTAGAAAGGTTTGGGCTCAAGGAGCATGATGCCACGTCACTAATCGAATCGGACAAGGACGTTCTGAAGCTTTTCGGCACTACCCCAACAATTCACTCAGCCGACATCGAAGAGTTTTCGGATCTAATTAAGCCTTACATCGACTCCTCGCCTACCAACGAAGGTTTCAATGTATGGCGGTTGGTCAGGGAAATGAGGTTATTTGTCAAAGCCGACATTCTCAAACACGGGATCACACTCGTTAATCTCCCCGGTTTATCGGACTCTGTGGAAAGCCGTGCTGAAGTGGCTGAGCAGTTCTACCACAAATTGGAAGTTACCATCATCGCTACGCCTGCGCGTCGAGCAATCGACGAAAAGACCGGGGTTCAATTAATGAGCAAATACCCGACTCTGAGGATGCAACTAGACGGAAGATTTGGGAAGCAGAAGTTCTGCGTCGTGGTTTCACAAATGGACGACATTGATTGTGATGTTTTCTGCAAGGGCTCTCGGGAAGCAGAAGTTTCTGCGTCGTGGTTTCACAAATGGACGACATTGATTGTGATGTTTTCTGCAAGGGCTCTCAGGAAGCGAAAGCAGACGATGCTCTTCAGGAGGATCTTGCTGGTATTAAGAGCTTGAGAGAACAGTCTGCAAGAATCGAGACAAAGCTTCGCGCAGAGGAAAGGCAGCTCGAAAAGCTAATGGTCCAGAGGAATAAGGCAAAGCGCGATTTGGCTGCCCTCAAGCGTGCAGATCGCGAGACAAGGAAACTCTTGGCGAATGGTAAGTAGGGAATTATGCTCTATCTTTTTGACTTCTTCGCTGGATCGAACAATCCAACCGCCAAAATGCATAGACAAGAGCTGGCAGAGGAAGAGGGACGCAGCAAGGTCCAAGAACAGGGCCCTGAACAGTCCAATTGCCGCCAGGAGAAAGCAAATCGAGCGAGCGTCGGCATCGAAAAGGGAAATTGACGCCAAACTGGCCGAAGACAACGGGAGAGCCTTCTGGACTTACGTTAGAATGCGCCGCGAACACATTGCGACGCGTATCACAGAGAATCTCATGAACCAACAGAAGGTTCTCCGTCAGCAGGGTAGCAGACTTTCATCCGCTACATACGATGCCGTTGAAGTGATCTCTGTTTGTGCCACCGCATTTCGCGATCACCTCAAAGGAAGGATGCCACAGGGCTTCCCAACCAAGAGATACACCGGTATACCTCGTCTTCGCCACCGGCTCGAGAATGCCGTACTGGCTCGCCGTGAGACGCACTTGGATGCGGTCCTTAACACCCTAAAGAGACTACTGAGTGGTATTCAGAGGTGGGCAAAAGTTGACTCAGGGGGATGTGTGATTGTATTCTCTCGGGAGATGGTGGAGAACAGGTTGTCCTGGACACATCTCAAATACACCAAAGTAGGTCTATTCAAACCTGCCATGCAAGACGCCAGATGCTAACAATACTTGTAGAAACTGAAGGACATTTTGAGGAATGGGTCAGAAAGAGTCCGCAAGCTGGACCCATTTGTCGACCAGTTTAAAGGGCAGAAGAATTGCCGCAAGACTTCGGTGATGGTGGCAGCTCGTTGGGGATTCAAATACCTCGACATCAAATCGTCGACAGTCTTCATGCACTGGGATACATTCGCTGCGATTCTTAAGCGCAAGGGGGGACCGCATAAGACGAGAACGCCGGAGAAACTGGAGTATAACTTCCCAGAGATACTGTGAGTGACCACTACTCCAGTCTGCCCGCACATCATCTAAGCTGACCACGTTTAGTGTTGTCCCTCTTCTTGAAAGTATTTTGCCGAACTGCGATAAAGTTTTCCGGCACGCGATCCCAATTACAGAGAAACTAGTCATGAAGGATGTACATGATCTCTGGAGGAAGTATATCGACGTGCTGGAAAGCCAAATTGAAGCCGCGGCAGCGAGTATTACGCCTCACATCAGAAGCTGCAGACCAACGCTTCTGAACATCGAGAAGGAAATCCGGGACAGGGTCCGGGAGAGATTGAAGCGGTTCACGGACTGCTCGTCCGCGATTCACCCGGAGTTCAAGAAGTCGTTGGTGAGCCCACTGGAGCCCTTATTCAATGATCTTCTGGAAATCAAAGGTAAGAAAATCTCCTATGCCATTTTACCCACCCTCCTCCACTTTCTGTAGGCTAACCACGAGTTACCAAGGTATTAACTCATACCGCGAGCGTCGCAAATATCTGCAGACAAACGTTCGTAACTATAGCGAGAACATGTTCTATTGTGGTTATCAGCGCATGAAGAACAAGCATCGCGTGGCGCTTGATCAACTACCTACCAACTTCGCACAAATCGCAGCCTTCGGCTGCGACAAAGTATCTAATCACATCGCTCTGTTGCTCGGAAACTTGGATGCGGTAAACAACAACATCGAGAATCAGGAGATGTCGGATCAGGAAGCAAGCTTCCAGCAGCGCCTGGCGGCGTCCATCTTGCAATGGACCACGGACTGGCACGCATCCAAACTGGCCAAGAGACAGTGCAGTGTTCAGACTTGGGATATCCCTCATGACTATTGCCATGAGTTGGGTGATAATGAAACCAAAATCGGGGCCACGAAGGATGGCGGTGACGTTGATGAGGAAGATGACGATGATGAGGAGGAAGAAGATGCCATGGAGGAGTGAGGGTGTGAGGCTTGGATGACTTTAATCGGAGGAGTACGCAAGAGGAAAGCAGTTCGGGGATCACCTCCTGATTCTTTCCCTACTACATGGGTTTGAGGATAAATCAAAAGTTTTCAGCATGACAGGAACATGAAAAGTCATGGCCCTGCTGACAGGACGTTTCATTTCTTTCATATCTTACACATTTCGGCTTATTTACTGAGCCGGATCATGGGCCTCGTTATCTGGAAGATAAAGACAGTTCCACGATAGCGTGCACATGGAGGAACAGGCTACTTACATCTATCAGTCGCGTAGACGGAGTTATCTGATCGGGTAACCAGGTCGGAGGTTTTCTTTCTAAAACTTCATCAAAAGCTCAACGGAGTATGGATGAGCGAGTACATTCGATGGTATAAAAGAGACCAAAGGATGCTAGTCAGGCCTGCAAAGCATCTGGATCTGACCGAGACAATCATTAGTTTAGCATTATTACTAGAAAAACCAGAATCAACGCGCTGTCTTTCAAATGTTTTTTTTTTGGCCTTGCTTCCTTCCTTCGATGCCAACCAAAAGCGAAAATATTCTGCGTCAACAAACTGGGTCGACCCACCTGGAGAACTCTCGCCCGGCGATGTTCAGGGGAAAGCGAATGCGAGCGAAGATCTATACCATCCTGACAAAGCTCACTGGAGGCCGGAACCAAAAAGGAGAGAGATTCTCCCCACTCATCGATAATCCCTAGGATGTCTCGTTTTGTGTTGCACAAGATCCAAGATAAAGTTGAGGTCGGAGGAGGTGTTGCGCAGTTGATGTTCAGGTGAATGTCCTGATGACCCCCTGTGACTGCCTGTTCCGCTACTATACGTCATACTGTGTACAGGGCATCCCCACACGCTAAACTGGATCGGGATTAGGTCCACTATCGGCTTTCATGTGTTTGTGCCTGGGCATTGATGTTTTTCTGGTTCTCTGTAACCTTCTTTTAACCTACGCGAAGGTGGGATCAGTCATTCTCAACGTCCCCCTCTTTTGCGGCGGTGATGATCCCCCTCCTTTTAAGTCTCGATTGACCAAATCATTGCTCTCACCTCGGCTAGGAAGAATGTCGTCCAGTATATGCGCAGTATCATCCCCTCGGCTCGTCGTCCTCCTCCTCGCCCTCCTTCTCGCGTGCCTTTTTCGCACCCGAAGCTGCGAACGGAATCTCAACGGCTAGAAGCAGTGCCACCCACACCTCTTCCTCAATCCAGGTCGTGATCCGAAATACAACCCGCGAATGTTGTACTCGATAATGCTTGAACTTCCCTCGTGATACTCGAGTTGATTTCAAGGTGACAGCACATAATCCAATCTCCTCAAATCTCCCGCCAGAAAAAGTTCTGCCAACCATGTTTGCCGGTCAAGATATACGGCGGTGATTGGCTCCTGAACATGAATAACATATCGGAATTGCATCTGCGCAGGAACATGGATGGCGTCTACCACTTCGGATATTGAGGTAAAAAGCGTCGCGTTGCAGCCCTCCAAAAGTCAGACGTTAGGGTGGACGAACGCAAACTTGGCAAAATGCCTGATCAACAGAACTGGCATGATACCCTGCTGGAGTCTTTCCCATGTTCGACAAGGACCGCAAGGACCCTCAGCTGGACACAACGAACACAGACAAGATGGCCAGAACACTTGGTCGCAAATGGGAATGGAAAACACCCGACCCACCATCATGAACAGAAAAGGTGGGAGATCCTCCGATTGGGTTGCCGTCTTGTCCTTGATCCTGGCAGTATTGTTGCTGTCAAGTGGCCCCCCAACCCACGCTTCGGTCTTCCACCGTACCTATCCGTGCGGGGAGCCGAGATGGTTGTTTGGGCTATCCAGGGAAGACAAGATGGGTATAGATACCAAGCCTCTTCCCAGGACAAGGGATGAGTGGTGTTCTTGATCGACGTTGTCCCAAGTCTTCTTCTTCTTCAAGGGTATGTAGGAACGTGCTCTTTTGAGACATCCCCTTTCCCTGATTCAGACCTCCACTAACACCACTCAAGCACAGGTAGGCAGCATCGCAAGATGCCTTACTACCAACAACACCGCCGCGGCGGCATGGCGCCTCCCAGACGCCTCATAACCATCGCCGTCTCCGTCGTTTCCTTCTTCATCCTCGCCGCTCTCGCCATCGCCCAGTTCGGCCCCTCCTCCGAGTTGCATGCTCGGAAGCTAGCCCAGCGCATTGAACATGCCCAGCGCGCAAATCCCCAATCCGAACCGCGGGACACTCCTCTCGGTGACAAGTATCTGATCGGTGTCGGGAAGGCCGACGTCACCGGCCCGGTTGTCGAGATTGGCTTTGGCGGGTATGCGGACACCGGCCAAATCGGAAGCGGTTTGCGCCAGCGGTTGTATTCGCGCGCTTTCATCATTGGCGAGACCAAGAACCCCAAGAATCGCGTGGTGTATATCGTGCTTGATACGCAGAGTGGAGACACGGCTGTTCGTAATGGTGTTCTTAATGCCCTGAAGGGTATGGGGGATGAATATTCGGTGTATGGCCAGTCCAACATTGCACTTACGGGGACGCACTCCCATTCCGGGCCGGGTGCGTGGTTTAACTACTTGCTGCCGCAGATCACGACGCTGGGGTTCAGCAAGCAGAGTTATCAGGCGATCGTGGATGGTGCTGTGTTGTCGATTAAGAGGGCGCATGAGTCCCTTCAGGAGGTATGACCCACCAGATTATACTTGCTGGAATAGAACTAACTGGAATAGGGCTACCTCGACATCGGTACGACCGACATCAACGACGGAAACAATAACCGCAGTCCCTCCGCATACTTCGTCAACCCCGAGTCCGAGCGAGCCAAATACCCCTTCAACACCGACAAGACCTTGACCCTCCTCCGGTTCCGGAGAGCTTCCGACCTGAAGAGCGTCGGTGTCCTTACCTGGTACCCCGTTCACGGCACATCCGTCTACCAAAACAACACGCTCGTGAACGCTGACAACAAGGGCGTTGCCGCTTACCTGTTCGAGCAATCCGTCAAGGGCGACAGTCGTGCCGCCGATGGCTTCGTCGCTGGGTTTTCTCAGGCAAACGTGGGTGATACCACGCCGAATACGCTGGGCGCCTATTGCGATGACGGCACCGGTGCTGCTTGTGACTTTGAAAGCAGCACTTGTGCCGATGGCAAGGTGCAGGCTTGTCGTGGAAGGGGACCGCTTTTCCACAAGCTGGATAAGGGCGTAAGCAGTTGTTATGAGATTGGGAGGAAGCAGTATACTGGTGCTAAGAATGTTTGGGTAAGTGATCTTTGTATTGGTTTGAAGAGCAATTACTGACAATGCATAGACTTCGCTTGATTCTTCCTCGACACCGGTTGTTGGCTCTACCGTGAGGTCATTCCACTACTTCCACGACATGCGGTACTACAAGTTCAACCTCGACAATGGCACCGAGGTCCAGACCTGCCCTGCTGCTCTTGGTCACTCCTTCGCTGCTGGCACCACGGATGGTCCTGGTGCTTTTGACTTCACCCAGGGCGACTCTGGTGCTCCTAACAACCCGTTCTGGTCCGTCGTTGGCGGTCTTCTACGAGTTCCATCCGCGTCGCAAGCAGCCTGCCAAAAGCCCAAGCCCATCTTGCTTGATGTCGGCGAGATGGACCTCCCCTACCCCTGGACTCCCAACATTATCGACGTCCAATCCCTTCGTGTCGGTCAACTCTTCATGATCATCTCCCCCTCGGAAGCCACCACCATGTCCGGCCGCCGCTGGCGCAACGCTGTTAGGGAAGCCGCCAAGCAACAAAAGCTCACCGGCGCCACCGACCCCGTCGTCGTCCTCGGCGGTCCCGCCAACACCTACTCTCACTACGTCACTACCCCCGAAGAGTACGCCATCCAGCGCTATGAAGGCGCCAGCACGCTTTTCGGGCAATACGAGCTGCCGGCGTATATCAACCTCACCCTCTCCGCGCTCCCTTACCTCTCCCCTTCCTCTACTAGCTCCCCACCCTCTGGCCCTAGCCCGCCCGACAACCGCGATAATTCCCTCTCCTTCATCACAGGCGTCGTCTACGACGGCGCTCCCCCTTCCAAACCATTCGGAACGTGCATCACACAACCATCCTCCTCCTACACGCGCGGCAGCGTAATCACCACCGTCTTCCAAGGCGCCAATCCCCGCAACAACCTGCGGCTGGAAGGTACCTACGCAGCGGTCGAGAAGCTGGGAGCAGATGGAAAGACGTGGACGCAGGTTAGGAGTGATGAAGATTGGAACTTAACGTACGAATGGAAGAGGACGAATGGGTTGCTGGGGTATAGTGAGGTGACGATCAGATGGGAGACTAGGACGGAAAGTAATGGGGAAGGGGATGATGGGTCGGGTACGTATAGGATTAGGTATTATGGTGATGCGAAGGCTGCTATTACTGGGAAGGTTACGGAGTTTCAAGGGGTTAGTAGGGAGTTTAAGTTGACTTAGGACAGGGAAGGGATGAAGGCGGTGGCTTGTGGGGTGAGATGGTTGGTAATGGGATGATAACGAAAAAAGATGATGGGATGAACGAATGGTTTAGAAGCCAAGTACGACCATGGAAAACATTCGGAAAGTCCAGACCGAAAACCAGCGCTGAAAAGAAACCGAGATCCCGCAACATGCTACATCACTCCCCGGAGAAACACAGCAAAACTTCACAAAAAAGAACACTTCCGCGGTCGCGGTTTCACCCCAATCACCCCACGTTTCTTCCGCCCCCCTTTCCCCCTCCCCCTGATGCGGCGAGTGCTTATCTCTCGGTAGTGTAATGCTCCCGTTCCCATGTGCATATCTCCGCGGGGAGCCTCAATTGATGACTTGCAGGAATTGAACGCCTCTGATTGGTCGGATAAGGCTATCACTAGGTACTTCACTACGTACCTAACTGTAACAATCTCCTTATCAAAGATCGCCAGACTGATGGACGGACGGGTTGATGTCGCCTCTCATGTATGTATGCACGAACCACGGGAATTCCAGAAACCGTGGAAGATGGAGCGGAGGGGGGTTGCCGTGGAGATGTCATTCTCCGGTTGGTGATTTACATAGGCACTGTAGTGTACTGGTAGCAGCGGGCACTTAACATGACTCTCAGTGGCGTCGCGTCGCGACCGACGGTTTTCTTATCGTACGTTTTATCGCTACTGGTGTCAGAGGCGTTAGCATATCGCGGAGATGTTCGTTTTTCCTGTTCTGCCGCGCAACTGTTTTCTATCTTAGCGAGTGATGGCTGTTTGTCATGTATCAGACTGCTGGAAGTCAACTGGGGTTCGAAGGGCTGGAGTGTAGGTATGGGTTTTGAAGGCTGTCTCATAAAACTAAATGATTGCCAAACATGGAGGCGGTAGAACTGTTCCCGCCGTCTCTCCCCTTTCTAGGATCATCTATGAGTTTTGTTTCATACCTCTAGTTGAGGATTTGGTTTGTTCACAACTCGATGTTTGTTGATTGACGTTCGGAGTTGATATTTTCAAGTTCTTCTTGATACCTTTTTCATCACCCGGTCCTTCTATCGTCAGCCAGCAATGGCAAACACATTACCAGATATGGCTACAAGCCCAAGCCCAAGCCCAAGCAGCACCACTCCTCGAAAGAGGATTGTTGTTGTTGGGTTGGGGATGGTTGGTATTGCTTTTATGTGAGTTCTCACTCAACTCAGCTCTCACTTCCTATGTTACAAGATGGAAGACATGACCCAAGCTGACACGATGGATGATGACACACAGCGAAAAACTCATCAAACTCGACACCCAACGACAATACGAAATCATCGTCATAGGCGAAGAACCACACGTAGCCTACAACCGTGTTGGTCTGACATCGTTCTTCAGTCATCGCGAGGTTGCGCAGTTGTATCTTAATCCGCTGGAATGGGTACGCCTCCCCCTTTACCTTACTTATCTAAATTCTCCTCTCAATCCCTTCCACAACTCAACTCTCAGCCCCTAACTGACAACTCCCCCCTTTGCAGTACAAACAACATCTACAAACCTCCTCCCTAACCCACCACCTCTCCACAACCGCCCTCTCCCTCTCCCCCTCATCTCACACCCTCACCATCTCCCCTCCCCCCTCCACCCCCTCCCTCACCACCCTCCCATACGACCATCTAATCCTCGCCACCGGCTCCCGCGCCCTCTTGCCCACTTCCACACCCGGCCACGACGCCCACGGCGTTTTTGTGTACAGAACCATCTCCGACTTGCAGTCCCTCATAACATGGTCATCCGACTACAAAATCAAGGGATCGACGGGCGTGGTAGTAGGTGGCGGACTCTTAGGTTTGGAAGCAGCCAAAGCTCTGATGGATTTGGGTGCCTTTGGACGGGTGGTGGTTGTCGAAAGGAACGGGTGGGTTTTGTCGAGACAGGTAGACGGGGAGGCGGGGGGGTTGGTGTTGGAGGGGGTCAGGGGGTTGGGGGTTGAGGTTTTGACTGAAAAGAGGGTCCAAGAAGTTGAGACGGAAGGATTATTGTGTGAAGAAGGGGAAGAGAAAAGGGTGAAGGGGATACGGTTTGAGGATGGAGATTACCTGGCTTGTTCGACGATTTGCTTTGCTATTGGGATCAAAGCCAGGGACGAACTGGCTAGACAAGCGGGGATTGAATGTGCTGAGCGCGGAGGAGGGATAGTGGTTGATGATTCCCTTCAGACCAGCGCGCCGGACGTTTATGCCATTGGCGAATGTGCCAGCTGGAAGGGCCAGACGTTCGGGTTGATTGGCCCCGGCGTCGAGATGGCGGATGTGTTGGCTTTTAACCTCACTCAGGCGCATTTGCATACTCCGCGAGTTTTCAAGCGGCCGGATTTGAGCACCAAGCTCAAGTTGCTGGGTGTGGAAGTGGCCAGCTTCGGTGACTTCTTCGCCGACCGCGATGGACCGAAGGAGTTACCGCCGAAACTGAGGAGGGAGTTGAAGAAGTCCGGCGGTAAAGCGGAGGTGAAGGCTCTGACCTACAAAGACCCGTTCCTCTCCATCTACAAGAAGTACATCTTCACGTCAGACGGGAAGTATCTCCTGGGCGGTATGATGATCGGCGACACATCCGACTACGTCCGTCTCGTTCCTTTGGTCAAAACCCAAAAAGAGCTGGACATCCCCCCTTCGCAACTCATCCTCGGCGCAAAGAAATCCGGCGACGACGGAGATGACGACCTCCCCGACGACACCCAAATCTGCTCCTGCCACAACGTCACCAAAGCCGACCTCGTCGCCCCTCTCAAATCCGGGGAATGCACATCCCTAGGAGACCTCAAATCCTGCACCAAAGCTGGCACCGGCTGCGGCGGGTGCATGCCCCTTGTCACCTCCATCTTCAACCGCACCATGGCTTCGCTGGGCACAGAAGTGAAGAATAACCTCTGCCCGCACTTCCCGCAGTACTCCCGCGCAGACCTGTACAACATCATCTCCGTCAAGCGGCTACGCACTCTGCCCGACGTGATGCGCGAAGCAGGCGCCGATGCTGAGTCGCTAGGCTGCGAAGTGTGCAAACCAGCCATTGCCTCGATTTTCGCGTCCCTCTGGAACGACCACGTCATGAGTCCCGCTCATCACGGGCTGCAGGATACTAATGACAGGTTCATGGGTAACATCCAGCGCAACGGGACATTTTCTGTCGTTCCCCGCGTTGCTGCGGGAGAGATCACGCCCGAGAAACTGATCGTTATCGGAGAGGTGGCGAGAGATTATAACCTCTACACCAAGATTACTGGTGGACAGAGGATCGATATGTTTGGGGCGAGGAAGCAGGATTTGCTGAAGATCTGGAAGAAGCTGGTGGATGCGGGGATGGAGAGCGGGCACGCGTACGCGAAGAGTTTGCGGACGGTCAAGAGCTGCGTGGGGACGACGTGGTGCCGGTTCGGAGTGGGTGATAGTGTGGGGATGGCGGTTAGGTTGGAGGAGAGGTATAAGGGGTTGAGGGCGCCGCATAAGATTAAGGGGGGAGTGTCGGGGTGCGTGAGGGAGTGCGCGGAGGCGGGGAATAAAGAGTGAGTTGCCACTGGTTTCTTTGCGGTTCTCCTTTTGTTCGATCGTGTACTAACCAAACAACAGCTTCGGCCTCATAGCCACCGAAAAAGGTTTCAACATCCTCATCTGCGGCAACGGCGGCACCACACCCAAACACTCCATCCTCCTGGCCAAGGACGTCCCTCCGACCAACGTCATACCCATCATCGACCGTTTCCTCATGTTCTACATCCGCACCGCCGACAAGCTTCAACGTACCGCTCGCTGGCTTGAGGCCCTGCCAGGCGGCATCGACTACCTGAAGGAAGTCATCCTCGACGACCGCCTCGGCATCTGCGCCTCCCTTGAAGCCCAAATGCAAGAACTAGTAGACAGTTACTTCGACGAGTGGGCTGAAGCCATCAACAACCCAGCCATGCAAGAGCGCTTTAAGCAGTTCGCCAACACTGACGAGGGACAACCGCCCATGGAAGTCGAAATCGACCGCGGGCAAGAAAGACCCGTGATGTGGCCCCGCGAAGACGAAGGCGGCTCAGCCAAGGCGGACTTCAAGGGCTTGAAAGAAAAGTGGTCATCAACCACCTGGCAACCCGTTCTCGAAGCATCCTACTTCCAGGGAGCAGACGACCTCCCCAACGGCATCAGCGCCAGCATCAAGCGCGGTGACACGCAACTTGCCGTCTGGCGTATCAAAGGGAAGTACTACGCCTCTCAGCAGATGTGTCCTCACAAGCGCACCTTTGCTTTGTCTGACGGTTTCGTCGGCACCGATCCGTCGCCATCTTCCTGCTCTTCTACCGCCCTGCCGCCATCACCACCTAGTACTCCCCCGTCTTCATCCCCTTTGACATCCCCACCGCATTCTCCCACCTCCTCTACCCCACCGGAAACCACAACCTCCTCCTGCACCACCAACCCCTCCGGCCCTTCCAGCCCTTGGATCTCCTGCCCGTTCCACAAGCGGAACTTCTCGCTCACCTCAGGGTCATGCAAGAACGACAACGAGCTCTCCATCGCCACATTTGATGTGGAAGAAAGAGACGACGGTATGGTGTATGTCAAGCTGCCGCCTGTTGATGAGCTGGATAGGGAGTTGGGGACGAAGAAGTGGATGGTGAAGAAGGGAGAGGCGGGTGAAGGGCAGTTTGGGGAGTTGGACGAGCTGAATAAGAGGAAGGGGGTAGAGGGGAAGAAGGGGAGGAGGGGGAGGAAGCCGGGTGCTAGCGAGGCTGGGAGGGAGGTTGGGAAGAAATTGGTTGAGGCTGTTGGGGGAGGGGGCTGTGGTGGGCCTGGGTTGGAGTGGTGAGAGCCATGAGGTGGTTTCTTTGGCGTTTTAATTTATGGTCTATGGGTTATGCGAGTCTGAGGTTGGGAGTCTGGGTGTTATGATGCTTTGAAACTTGAGAATAACAAGAGGTTGATGATGTTTGGATAGAATCTGGAGCTTTGCCCATACACCTCCGTCTGGAGCTGATCATATACTTGGAATCTGCTCCAGTGCTTCATGTCTAAGACATTCATCCGTAGGACGACACCTGATAATGTTCACCGTCAACACATACTAGAGGTAGCTTGAAACAGTTATGCCATGTTTCCACGTAGAGCACCGTCATGTCCTCTGAATTCTGTTCGTGGTCCTCACTCCGTCAAGTGAATTCCTTGACCTCTGTGGTTGTGACAGGACAGACTTACACGCAAGGGAACTTGGTCCGAGTGATCACCACTATTGTTCCTCAGTTCCCTTCAGCATGCCCTTCGTCTCCCATTTGAACGGAAAACTTGTTGAAGCAGACTACCGTCTTGGCAGTCGATCCACACATGGACCTCAGTCATGTATATATATATCGAGGGTCTCCCTCTCATCACTCACCTACTCTCCTTTTGCTCTTCTGTCAATCAATCAAGGAATTCTCTTGCCGATCCTCTGCCTGCATCTCTTGCCAGGCTTCCTTGTAAAACATTTGCTGCCTCCCTTTTGTCTTTCCTTGCCGAACTTGCTCCTTGCTTCTCTTTCTTCATTCTTTGATGAAGTCCTTTCGTTCTGCCTTGTCTTTTACCCACCAGGCCATTGCACGAGATTGTTACATGTCATGTCATAGATCCGAAACGGAGCGCTACATGTTGACACGCTCACGAGCCTGACAAGTGACCAAGGTTGCCAATATCCCACTTCCCAAGTCCCTGGAACAGCTCTTATTCCCAACTCGGGTTTTAGATTGCCTGATATTGAGCAAATGGTGGTGTGAAGGCTTCCAGATCAGGAAGTCGTGGGGTGGTATCAGTGGCTTGAAGCCGCGCGAGAGCTCGGGTCGGGCTCGTGGGGAGGACTCCGACAGGACGGGTGGACGGATTGACGGGTGTAAGCGGTTTCACGAGGATCTCAGTCGACCTGTTTCTCGGGATGTTTAACAAGATGGTCGGCCACAGCATGAAGTTTCCGTCATGACACAAGGGGATGGGGATGGTGTGAAAGGGTCAGTAATTGATGATTCAGTCTCCCGTTGGTGTGCCCCCACGAGTTCGTTCGTGATGGCGGGCTCGTGTTCATCAGCGCCGTTGACGCCTCGCTCGGGTGTTTGGTTGGAATGACGGAATATCGAGTCAAGTTGTTGAAGCTGGGGAACACCAAGTAGGCACCGCACAACGTGTCAAGTTTGAGCGCGTGGTGGACAGGATGCTTGACAGCAGACTGACGAACAGTGGCAGCCACAGGCCTCATAGCGCAGATACCTACCTGCTCACCTGCAGTCCACGTCCACGCCTTCCCGGCGGCGGCTGTTGGTCGTTCTTTCCATCCCATGATTCCCATCCCATCTCATCTCATCCGGAAGATCGGCACTCATAATTTCCCTCCCGGTACCCTTCTATCACCCCCCGGTCAACGGCCACTACAGTGGTTCTGCGCAGTCTGTTTACCGGTTATGAACCGCGATATCTCACAAGATCTTGTGATCTTGTGATGTGATGTCATTGCTGAAACGTTCCGACTGTAGTGGGTTCAAGACTCAACTCCCGATTAACATTTATCTCCCATCTGCGATCTATCTCAAAGCAGCGTCAGTATCAGGCATACCCATCTCAATGGTGGTGGTGTTGATGTTGTCAAACCATGGCAACCTAGACACCCTCTTCCTTACGTTATCACCGCCACAGGCACCACGCTTGCTTTTTGACAGCTGTCGTGACGCCAAGCGCCTCATTGCGGGTGCTAGCTACAACCAACCAAACGGATGGATCGCTGGCTTCGTCTCATTTTGGAAGGGATCTCAGGACTTGAAGCGGGAATGGCAAAGGAAAGATGGGGGGCTGAAGTAGAACTGGAGCGATTGCCAGTTCAAGATCAGCTTTGGTGGCAGCGTTGGTGATGTCGAGGGTGATGAGGAACTGACATTGCTCAAAAACGGTTGCGAGGTATTGGTGAGTATCGTGCTAGGTGGACTGTCCTTGGTCAAGTCAGCACGAAACTGAAATGGGAGAAAATGAAGAGAACGAAATGAAAAGAGGAAAGCAGCATTGTCATCCTTTCTGCCAAAACATCGCTCCTTCACCCTTGAACAACTTGTTACCCGCCATTGCGACAACAGTTTTCTTTTTCCAGATTGAATTTGTTCTTCGACACCTCCATAACACAAGGTCTCTTGATGCAATTCAAGTATAACGGAGCATGCCGTCCACGAGAGGTTATCATAGAATGAACCAACGGTACCAGGCCCGACGCGATGTGAACTCAATAGCCTTCGAATGGAAATGTTACTTTCTCAAACAGACTGACCCCGATATATCACTTGCAAAGCGCTTGGTACAAACAACTTGAAAGCTTTCATGGGTTGAGTTTTCGTCCACCGTAACTGACCGTGGATGTTCTCCGGTCCTTCTCCTCCGGCCAAACCGGGTCGGATCGGGCTGGGCCGGGCTAACCCCGCTTTTTCACGGCCTTCTAATGAGTTAGACGCCGGCTCGGGGTTCATCTTACGGAGCTACGTGATCGGGGCTTCAGAGAAATCCCCTAACATTACGGAGGTCTTGCTGCCCATACACCCGTAATCTTACCACCTTACACCTTACAACCTTACGACCGTTCTCCAGAATCCAGGCGCCCTCCGTTACCCATCCTCCACCCAAATCAAACCACGGTTCATCACGGTTCCATTCGGTCTTGGACAAATCGGCTTTCCTACCGTTCCACAGTAGACCCAGTAAAGAAACGCTCATCCATATCTCCCGAACCCATGGACGAGGGAGGGTGGGAGCCCGAACACCGAGCACGACTCGCTCTTTTGCTTGTTAATTCCCATAATGGCAAGTCGTGGTAGTTCGGGATCCCTGGCCGCCGGTCGGTATTAGCATACCCAATTTACCGACGCCGTTAAACCTAACCGTCTCCTTTTATCCGGCCCATTTAGCCTAAGCGCGACGGAAAGGCGATACCTAACCGTGAAGCTACGGCTAGGGTACGACGGCATGACATATTTAGGGATTCGGGGCACGTGAATTTGATGAGCCTCATCCGCTGGGTTCCTATTTGTACCATGATGTTGGCCTGTCTGCGTTAAGACCCGTGACATGATGAATCCGGGGACGCCTTTACCGCAATACCTTGTGCCTGTCGGTACCAGATTATGTGCCTGACGAACCCCTATGCATAGTAGCTCGAGGGATCCCGCCGATCATGATCGGTATGCTTTATTTGGCTGCAGGCATCCAGTTAATGCGAGATGTCGAACCGTTTCCACGGATGTGGAAAGGCAAAAGATTATTTCCGGCTCAATCTTTCCTGAACAGAACACCAATGAGGTAGGGCCTATTTGGGTCGTTGTCCTATGGGTCGGGTGAGGTCCACCATCCAGTCGAGACATAATGAAAAGGCACGGAACTGTGCCAGTGGTGCAAGTCAGTGACCGTCAAGCAACGGAAAGCAGCTTGCGATCCAGTGGCCTTCTGTAACCGTGGGCATTACCCCGTGCTCAAGTATGTATCCGCCGGTGCAGCAGCCAAGACATATCCAAGGCATCCCGTTGTGCCTCACATCATTCCATTCCTCAATATAGACTCAGAGAGGAAGAAAGGGAAGGAATCCAGTTGGTCGGGGCACTTGTACGGAGTAAAGAAGGGCGCGGAGAGTAACGTTAACTTACCTACCCAGACATAATGACCATGGCTCGTCTTACTGACCGAGTTTGCGCTCCGACCGTCGCTGTGCCACAGACGTGCTCGCAGAAAGAATGGAAAACGTCTTACAAACCCAGGTCATATGGCATTTCCCAACTCGTAGCTTGAAACGAGATGAGCCATCAAGGACGGACCGTGTGGGTTTTTAAGGCGGTTGGCGTTTACTTCCCAGCTTCCCCGGAGCGCTTGGCACCCGAAAGCTTACTTGAGGCGATGTAGGTAATTCAATATCTGTCCAGGGGCAGATATTCCCGACAACTGGTACAAATAGATTGTCGGTCACTAACCCGTCGGTAATTCACCAATGAGGCTGAAGGTGGGAAATCCTGGACATACTTCTCGAAGCGTACCGTACCATCCGGAGGGTGTCGAAGGAGGATTGTCGTAATTAAGTTGACTCGAGGAAGATTTGGCTATATAGTAGTAGCCACACCCTCGTGGAGAGGAAATGAGATGTGCACACTCCTGGGAGATGCGGAGGTGCCATGCTTGAGAATTCTGGTGTGGAATCCCACCCACTCATATTCCCCCGGATTACATCAGCCTTTTTGCTCAGAGTGCTACATCATTGAGCAAACCCGGATCAGCAGAGTGTAGGTACCGGTACCATGTTGTGTATTAGTACCCTTGGTGTTACACGGTAGATGCGCCTGATGTGATCCGGGGCAGCCATCCGATATCCGTACCGAGTACCAGCATGAACTGGCGCGTCTGGCCCCCACGTTCGGAATTCATGGGGAAGTACAAGCATGGGCTCGAATTGCTAGTCTCCGGGTAGTCTGGCGCATAGGGCCAGGAATGATAGTGAGTCTCATCGCAGGATTGATCACGCAAGAGTCAAACTCGCGAAAATAGGGCTCTGGTCTCGAGACCGGACTGACTCGCATGGAAGCGTGAGGGCACGGGATGAGTTGAGGAGATTGAGGGCCGTGTATCCTGAACACTCTGGCTCCCTCTTTCTTCTCATGGCAGTGGCCCGTCAGACCAGTGGCACAAGCAAGTTGATCCAATGTCGTGCCACAACGGTGAGGAGGTCAAGTGAATGAAACCCAGATTAAACGGCAACACAGGGATGCGCCATTGACAGGAGAGAAATCAATATCAATACCCTATTGAGGATTGAGGAAGAGACATCCCAGCTCGAGGCAGCGGGGTAAACTGGGGAGAAGAGAAGTGTCTTAGCCTTCTATGGCGGCTGAAGGACTTGTTGTTCGGAGTGGCTCCAAGACAAGTCCGGGGCCATGGAGGACAAGCTCGTCCACATGACCAGCCAAATATATGGGGGCTGAGATATCTCGAACCAGATAGATGGCGAGGGAGTCATTCGAACTGTATCGCATCAACCTACACCGCCCAGAAGTCAAGCTGCAAAATGAGAGCGGGCAGCGAGTCATCAAGACTCTTGTGGAACGGCCAATCCCCATCCTCCATAACCAAATACGGCTCTGGAGGTCTTGATGGTAACACCTGTCCATCTTAGGCTTGTTGCTCAAATTCCAGAACGAGGACACTGGCGGCGGGCCGAGCACCAGCGTAATATCTCGAGTGTCAAGTGGTCCATGAACGGGTTGATGCCTGCGAATTGGCGAGGCTTCGTACGCATGCCAGCGATCTGGGACGGATCACGACATCCTCAAGATATACTCGGGCTGCACAAGGAATATCCGGTCAGCCCTTTGTACGAACAGTCAGGACCAATCGAGAAGTGAAGCAAGGCCGAACGGGCAATGCGCTCTGAATTCGAACCTAGTCCTCCAAGTCAGGAGTTGAAGTCGGGAATTCAGTGGTAACCCAAGTTTCTGGTGTCGAAGCAGCGGATACAAATCAATAGCCGGCGGCTGTTGGATGATTCCTGTGCCGTTTTGTTGGTCACTATTGCGCCGTTGCTCACGCCAGACTCGAGAAAGATGAAACGGGATGGTTCTTAGAAAATTCGGGCGAAGAGCCGAAGCCACTTGGTATTAGCGTTGAGGCGCTGGAGAAGATCAAAGAAGCGAAAATAGCGGGAGTGTCTTGCAGCTGGGCAGTCTTTGGTCTGTACTAAGCTGACGCCAACAGTTCGTTGATCGTTGCCTGCGCTCGTGGCTAAGATGGTGGACACTAACAATGGATTTGGTCGTCATTAGGGCTGATGGTGTTTCCCCAGATCAGTCGAGGTCCGTCAGCCCAAGAGCAATGCGTGTTTGGTTGCTGGCGTGGTAAAACGACCTCGTGATGGCATGGCTTGGTTGTACTTGTCTTGTATCAGCATCGTCGGCGCACAAGAAACGGAGGCGGCTGGAAATGCTGTGCGGGTGGTGGCGAGGCGCGATGCGGGGATGGAAGCTGGGAAACAGAAAAATTAGTTGGCGATAATGGGAGGAAAAGGACCCAGAATTCAAATCCAAGGTTTTCAGTTGAAAACCATGTTCCAGCTCAGCCAGAGTAGGAGCAACCTTTCATCCTTCCTTCCATCGGGTAGGTATCTACATGCCTGCCGCCGGGTGCATCGTGACGTTCCTTTCTTCTTGTTAACGGGTCTCAATAAGGGGTATTCTCTTGTATTATCTTTCCTAAAAGCCACAGGCAATCATTCCTTTGGGTGTTTAATATGTGATGCGTCGCCCTTCCGCTGATATGATGTGTCCCTGATATCAAGATGTGGTGTAAATAAACTCCAAAACGTTGGTCAGGGGTAACTTAACTGCCGCATGATAAGTGACAGAAGCCCCACAGTACCCCTCACGCCCCGCTAAAACCCCAGCTGTTCGCAGCTGCTGAAGGCCTGTGCGAGCTGACATCATAGGCGGTCTAGGCTTGGAACCTCCCAACCCTCACGGCCAACCTCCTCCGTCATCCATCTCCTTTCACATTCCGATGTGCCGCTCGACAACAGGTTTCCCCGGATTTTCAGGCAATTGGACGCTTCGAATCCACGGTTTCGATTCTCTTCTATCGGATGCTGTGATATACCCCAGAGACGCCGTATACCTAGCTGTCTATCGCAACAAGAAACCGGAATGGAAGCTGGATCAAGACACTGGAACCGGGGATTGGGAACATTGAATACCTGGTACACCTCTGTACCAGTGTCTTTACCTCACCGACCTGGAGGCGAAACAGTGGTAATCGGCCCGTCAAACCAACCTACCGTCCTTCATTGTACATGATGGAAGGTTCATGATAAATTCACCCATTTTATCTCGCGAATATTTAGCCTTTGTACCTTGATGGCCTCCGTTTCAGTCCGGCACTTTCGCCACCAAACTTACATTGCGATATGTCCCATAACATCAACTTGTCCAGGAACTATGACACGTGGGATGTCCTGTTCTTTCCCAAATTGGTTCTTATCCATGGTCTGAGAGGAATGAGCCAGAGGACCAGTCGAGCCAGTGTCTGGAGATGGTCTCAATTAAGAAACCATGGACGTATGATCGCCAATGATCTTCCACCTCTGACAGAGTACCGGTACCGCTGAGGGTGTCTGGGTGTAGACCACTATTGCCAGACCAGACCTCCTGTATCCTAAGGTCAGGGCAGTGTAGGCTCCGTTTGTGCGACAGACTAGATGACAAGCGAGCCGTGCCATTTTCAGCATTGTCGAGTCATCTCGTTTCGGCCCTCCCAAAGTCCCAACTGACGACGACCATCATGCCAGCGTGAGGTCAAAGTGGTGAGTCTGTTCCTTCCAAATCCCATTACCCTCCAAGGCAGTTCATCAAAATCCCAGGCCATCATCACCCGCCATCACATTAATAACAGTCAGGCGGCAACGATGGCACGGCGCGGCTGTCCCATCCGTCAGCGCCGAGCGGGAGGGTGGTCATCATCTCATCATCTCATCCGGGGAAGCGATCGTACATTGTCGGCGCGCCTCGTTGCCGTCGGTAGTTGGAGTCAAGTATTGAGCCGCTGACTCATGACTGATCCTTTTGATTGAGCTGTATCAGATCATTTTTCCAGGTGTTGGCCTTAACTTCCGTCAAGGAAAAGCCCGAAGTGGAAGTCTAGCATCTTGCATCAACCCTAACCCGATTATCAGTATAATTGTTCCTGCTCTGGTGGGCTTGGGCGAAACTTATCTTACCGTACGTTGGTGTATTCCAGGGAGTAAAATACGCTCCATGGCATTTCTCCGCAGCGTATCACCGAAACCTCAATGTTTCCTCGGAATCACCACACTTTTCCAAGTTTCGCTTTCGACTTGCCAACCAGCAACCGCACTGGAACTACCTCGGAGAACCACAAGCCAGAACCCAATGCTAGGGTCTTGACAAAACACCCAAAGAGCACAGCACGGTCCAGCATGAAAATGAGCAGTCACCTGAGAGCACAACTCCTGCTGAGCCGCATTCGCGGTAGAGGTACTGTCGCATCTTAACCCGCGGAAACCTCCGTCCCACGCGGCGGTCACGTCGTGAGTCTTGTTGGTGGTGCAATTGCATGAAGTAACAAAAGGGGGGGTGGCAAATTTTGATAAGCGAGGCATTGGATAAACTGCAACAGTAGCAGCAGCAGCCCCGACCTGTTCCGTGGTTGACTGAGTTCATGATAACCTTCGCTGATACTTTGAGGGCGTAAGGAGGCCATAGAGGAGAGGTTCCCCTCGCACGTGCTCGACGGGCATGCCAGACCGCCTGGGCAAACGACTTAATAATCGTCCGGGATACCTTAGAATCTCCCGGGGAAGGGTTCATGGACACACAGCGGCTGTGATATCCTCTAACGGTAGGTCGCTTGGGTAAAGTTCAAGCCGCGGGATCGTCGTCCTCGCAGGGACTTGTGCCTTCCCAGGGCAGCCTTTTCAGCCTTCCTGATCAGGCAACCTAACGCCGCCTTGTACCTTGCCCTGCTCGCTGGCGAGGAGTCGCATTCAGTTCAAACGACCGGTCGGCGGGAGTCGTCACAGCAACATCAACCAACACCAGGCACAGGGGTTAAGGTGATGAGAAGATCAACGCCCTGGACCGCTCGACCTAGGCTCGCTGGATCACCTCACGGTACCTAGTTACGAACTCCTACCCTTTTCTAGGGGAGAGCGACAATCCCATCCAGAAGCGCCCGTTTCATCAACACCAAAGACAATCCAGCGATCACCACCCTTGAAGAAAGACTCGGAAAGACTCGGTATCACTCCCAAAACAGAACAGCGAATATCTGGAACTTCTCCGCGGGCACGTATAGGGCACATGATTCCATTCAAAGCAACTGTGCCTCACTCCGTTGTCCCGTTGTCTAGGCCAGCCAGGGTCGTGCTACGCCTCCGAGGGGGGACGTGGGGCGGGCCATTAAAAACAGAGGTCACCGTAGCAGTGCTGAACGATTGTGATGCATGTCAGCGCCGAACGACTGGCCGTCGCCTTGTCCTGGAGGTAGGATCGCGAGTGAGGCGGCGCGGGGTAGGTAGCTGGTCAGGTAGCCTGGGCGGTAAGGTACATTACGGGTATTTTGGTGATCTCAGACGGGGTTTCTTTCCATGGGCAATTTAATGGGAAATTAAATTGCATTTTATCCCCTGTGTTGCAGAATATCCCAACTCCAAGACGTCCATTCATTGAATCTAGGGACTTTACATCCTCAGACGGACATTAACGTCCGCTCCCATGTCCTTTCCCCCCACGTTTTTCCACACTCCCGCGAGACAATAACCAGATACCTAGCTAAACACAGAGTACTAACACAAACACAAATACCAACATGTCAAGTGAAGCTCTCGTCCCCCCCTTACCTCTACGTTACCCTAAGCCGTTCGCTGAGTTCCATGTTTCCTCCGTGCGTCTTTGTAGTGCTCTGGTGCTCAAATGGCACAGAATCGTATTCGCACGTCTGTACCTTCTCAAACACATCCCCTTGAGTTCTTCACCGGCTTCAGCTCGTGATACAAGTACAACTCGGCGCAAATAGTCGAACGCGGGTGATGAAGGAACGTGGATGAAGATCTGGGGTACAGACAAATGTACCTACAGAGGAGGGAGCCGCCCCCCCCCCCCCCCCCCCCCCCCCCCCCCCCCCCCCCCCCCCCCCCCCCTCCCCCCCCCCCCCCCCCC